>PTFA01000100.1:1433550-1662372 GCA_003342895.1 Casuarius casuarius | reverse complement strand
AAGGCAACCAGCTACACCAACATGATGATCAGTAACTGCTTTCCTCTGTTACACTGTCATTGTCCATCAATTGACATCTCCTGCTCCCAACAYGGAGATACCAAAACATCACTCCATCACCTAACTCCCTAAAATACCCTGCTCATGGTTTTATCATTCCTTGCATTCCAAAAACCCGAAGTCACGCAAACGTACCTGCCGCAGCACCTATGAAACTGCAGCCAGTTCCTGAACCGATCTTCACTGGAGAAGCAACGCTCACCTATTAAATGTACGATTCAACTCAGCACAGAAAAACAGGAACTCTCGTCCCTGGACCGTGCTGCCAAACGAACAGCAGCCAGCCTCAAGGGTACAGCCAAGGGGCCAGTTGTATCTTGGCCATTTTTTAGAAGAAATTTTCACGTTCAGATGTCAAACGCAGAAAAAGAAAAAGGCAGAAAAGTTACCACCTGCTGAACCACCCACAGGCGGTATTGCTCCCAGGAGAAGGGAAACAAGTAGGATCCCCAACTTAAAAGTGAAAGTTTTGACAACCAGTTTGGGAAATAAATGTGATTGTGACCCAGTTGGAGCAGACAAGTCCACACAACCTCCAACACATCTCTGCTTGTCTTTACATCATCAATCCCATTCCCAGGCAGCCCCGAGTTTGTATAAGCTTATGTTGATTCCCAAAGCAATACAGAARCGAGCATGTGTAAGACACATGCAGATGCAATTCACTGTGAAGCCCTACRGAATGAGGAAAAAAAAGTGCCCCAGACTCCAAAGCAACGTCTCTGAACGGTGACCTACAGAACATCGTCCAGCCAAGAGCTTTTCAGCCAGAAGTTTGATGATGAGGTTCATGGGACCACGATGCCCAGAAAGTGTGAGGTTTGACAGTGGTCCAAGTACCTCAGATCCTGAGTTTTCAGGGAACAGAGGCCAAGTACTCTGGTATTTTAGCAAATCAAAGAGGTTGTGTCAGCTGAGAGTTATACAGCAGAGCACCAAAAACGTTTTATCAGATGAAATCAGGGCATCTCACTGAAGTCATAAAAAGATACTGCAACGATGAGAGTATAACAAATCTCTGGAGAATGCCACAGGCGATGGTCTTTGGAGAGGATGAATAGTTATCCATGACAAGGTTTTTCAAGGGAATGATCTGAAACACTGACGGTGGGACATTATTCTGTAGCTCTCATCTCTGACTGGGAAGGACTCTTTGGAAGAGAGATGATGCACAGTATCCCAGAGAGCACTATTAATGCCAGTGTTAGGAGTCAGCTTTGTAAAATTAACATCTGCCTGCTAGAAATTGGATTGAGGGGCCCTGCTCTCCTCCACCACCTGGAATGGTTCTCTAGCTTAAAAAAAAATGGGTCGTAAATAAATGCCTTATTTAGATCTTTCATTTTGTGACACTACCAGTGATTGCCATGATGCAGTGAAGCAGCTTTACATACATTTAAAARTCTTATTGACTTAAGTACATAGTTCAATTTCCCTGAAGTGCTTTGCCGAGTCAGTACACTACCTACTCAAATAGTCATCTCACTTCTTGGAACAGTTGAATACTCTGGTTTGGCACAGGATCTAAAAATCCCAAACTTAATTAAATAACTGAGTTGAACCAACATTGCTTTGAAAGGAGCTGAAAGGCTCCAGAAAACAAAGGAGGAAAAGAGCACTCTGCCTCAGTTTCTTCCCGTGAGGTCTTCCAGTTGTTAACTGAGCAATGTGTGTTTGCAGATAACTTTGAATTAATGAAAGGCCTGTGAAAGTAGCATTAGCATTATTACTTTTAAAGATCAAGAAATAAAATGATACCATCAGTAGAAGGGACAGGGAGAGCGTGAAGGTAAAGTTGAGGAAAACAGATGCTAAAATCTTGACTACCAGGATGAAGGAAGAGTAAGAGCAGTGGCTTCCTATTTTCTAAGGGAGCAAGGTGAAGAAACCAGTTGCTCCCTTAGTACGGTGTGCCTTCCTTCTGCAGCRTCAGGATGCAACTGGTCGACTACGTGACCTACTGCTCTAGAAGATTTTGGGGTTGCAGTTATGACCCCTCTGCTCTGCTTACCTCTGACCAGGGGACTCCCGACTGCTCCAAAGTGACTTTTACTCTCGTAACTTGTCACTGAGTAGCAGAACTCAGATACTCCATTTGGTCAGATTACACATTGCTGGCAAAGAGATTAAGCTGCTACAGGGCCATCATAAGTCAAGTTTACAAGATGACCAATATGAACTTAATTGGCACAGATGATGATCACATATTCTCTTGACGATGTGCAGCACATTGATTCCAGAAAAGCAACAGCTACATTTCTGATTGTTTCTTTTCATTTTAGCYAAAAAGTACAAGACGCTGCTGCAGTGTAACTTCCCGAACAAAGCTCATTCATTCGTAAAGACAGATCACTCACACACCTTGTATGGTAGCTTTCCTCTTTTGCACAGACAGTGATCTAGCAGTATTTAGTCAATTTGATAATATTGTACTGAATATACTGTGATTTTTTTCTTCCTCATGGATATGTTTTTCTTTTAGAAATGCAGCTCTTGCGAGCATTATTGATTATTAATTACAAATGCAACCTACATAGTCATATATAGACCTGAGGAGGGGAAACTGAAAGATTATCTCCAAGTGCTCTTTCGGATATAAATGAATTTGAAGGCAAGAGAGAATAAAGCTTGGATTTTAAAAGGTCAAGCCTGCAGAGATTGTTGATTTTTGGACAGYCACCACAACCTTCTGCTCACCCAGGCTACAGAAGGCTACCTAGGYACTTTTTGAAGAACTTGAATAAAGTTCACTACCCTTTCTAAAGAGCAAAAGGAGGCAGGAGTTTGCTGAAGCTTGCTGCTCTTTATACTTTATTATTGACTTCCTGACATAAAATGGAAGGCTCTTAGAGAATGTCAATACTGATTTTCTAGCATTCAGCTGTCCTCTGCCTTTTTTATTTTGCCAAATTACAGCTAACTTATTCTTATTTTCTCCCACTCCTCCCCAAAAAAGTCTCCCAATAGTGACCTACTACAGGTCACCATGACAAATTTCAGCTTTGTCCCAGTCTGGAAAAGGTATTTTTAGGAAGAAAACAGATCATTTTGCACGCAGTCAAATCCTCAGGCTCTTCCATGTAAACAGCAGAGGAAGAATAGCACAGCAAGTCAAAAGAACCAAACCAGCTTTTATATTTTGTATGTTTTAATAATTGCAGTGGGAGCCACAGAAGGATGTTTGTCCAACCCTCGCTCTTTTGAGCCTGCTGAACAACCACACTGTGATTTTGTCTACCTTCTCCAGAGGATACAAACTGGAAGCAGTCCCTCTTTGAAGATGTTTAAACCTTAAGAGCTGGATTTTCAGAGAGTTTTACGGAGCATTAATCACATAACTTCTACTCTGTTTGGAGTAAAACAACTAATTCTCTCATGAATCCTCCTGAGCAGTCAAGATAACTATTGCACTCCTGAAGAACTCTTCTTGCTCTGAAGAAACTAGCCTTACCCAAATGCATTTTATTATAATTCTAACTTTTTAAGTGTTTGTTTTTTGTGAGTTTCCTGCCTCACTACTCTGGAACGTGCATACGACCCACCTGGTAACTCCAGTAAACAGGACTGGCTAACACAAGACCAACACGGCTGTATGCGTTGATAGCTGGAGTCTAGAACTGCTTCCTGGTAAAGCGAGACAMGATTACACTCACTTCACAGCTTTTCTCACCCTCACGAGGTCCTGAAGAGCTGCAGCTCTTACCAGCCTCAGCAACTCAACCAGGGGACGTGTGGTTGATGAGAGCTTGCCCTCCCACGGATGAAGGGGCATTTCAACCACAGTACAGACTGTTACATAAACGAGTACGGTTGCTGCTTGCACATCTCACCAACTTTCCCTAGCTAAACAACCTGTATTTACAAACATGGTCTTACTTGAGACCAAGAAGAGCTGTAATCCCCTCTACATAGACGGGTGATCACATCTGAAAACATCCACCCAAAGTCAAAAAGAAACCATGCAGCAGAGTCAGGACAGACACAAAGGCCCCTTCCACGTCTTCTAATAGTCTAGACGCATCATTTTCCTTCATCCTACTTCCAAACTACAGGAGTTTCATATGTACAAGTGTCAGTGTGATAGAGTCCACCTCTGCACCGCGACGCAGAACTGCAAAGGCAATCCCACCGCAAAGAGGTATAGCAGCCATTTAACAGTTAGGTTTTGCATCCCTGTGTGTTGGTGGCATCCCTTGCTAGCTTTCATTTCACGCTTACGTCACAGCCATTTAGGGTAGGAGCTGCCTTTCTCACAGCATGACAAAGCTCCAGTTGGGACATTTTTGGGTTGTCTCCTCAAGGAAAGGAAAGGAAAGGAAAGGAAAGACACTGGAAGCCTTCAGTCTTCATCTCTTACTCTCAGGCATGAGCAATGGCACCATACCAAAGCCATGACAATTAGTCCTAAGAAAGTGTTTATGGACATGATTTAGTCCCAAGTCACTGTAGCCTGCCAACGTGACATCGTAGGCCTGAGGCAGGCAATGCTACGCCATAACAGAAAATAACCCCAGGGAGAAGTTTTACATCTTTGGGAAAAGGAGGAAGAAAAAAAAAAGAAAAAAGAAAAAAGCAAGCTCCTATCCAAAGCAGACAACTCAGATCAAAAGGTCAAATGCAATTCTTTAAGTGATTTCCTGGTGGAGTGCCTCGGTATTTTTATCAGAGACAGTTCTTCATTTTCTTCACKTCTCTTTTGTTATCCTTCCAGATTATTAATTCCCCCCATGTACACCAGAAAGTTAATAATTATTCCAAAATAATTTCTATCAATATTTCTCTTATTCAGTCAAATTATCAGTGAGCTCAAGACAAACTTGGAAAGCTGAAACGTGATCTTTTTTAATAATCGTTGCACACTTTACCCTGTATTATTATGCAGCCAGTGGCAGAAAGGGAGGAGAGCAGCAGTCTATCACCAGCTAGGGAAGACCCAGGGCCACTCTAAATCTTTCAAACCTTTCTCTTGATACATGGTATATTAACTGAAAAACCCATGCTCACCCCCAAACCCTGCAAAGTAATATAAAATAAAATGAAACTTGTCCTGCACAAAAGGGAACATAAAGCTCTTCACGCCTCTACCTGCTTCCATCTTCTTAAAAATCCCTCCAACTGACCTTGTAGCTGCCTTTTGAAGAGTATTTTCCTACCTGGGCTTAGACAATCTCATCCCAAGACCAAAGGCTTGCAGGGGGACTGGACACCTTTTCATGAATGACTTATTCAAATGTCTTAGTTACCCAAAAYCTATACACCTGCTCTATAAAAATGAGTAGCAGCTCATTCAATTGCAATTGCCAATTAAATTGCCTCCTGGCAAATATGGCATTAGCAAGCAATCATTTTCCCAGTAGACTGCCCCTAGTTTCTGAAAAGTTATGAACAACATATAGATTTATCAGTAAGAACATTTCATAATGCAATCTCTAAGAAAGGGCAAAGAAGAGAAAATGAAAAGCCAGTGAAGCTGGTTTGAATACTTACTAAAATAGGGAAGATAAATASATAAAAGCACTACGTAAAGTCCAACCGGAGATAACGACAGACAGTTTGGAATTGCGTGTGTGTTTATACACACGACGAAATGCAAGCGTGCCGAAGGAGGCAAAACTGAGTTTGAAATCAGATTACAAAATTCAAAAGGAGTTAGAGGTGTTTGAACAAAGCATTTGATATTGTGGTTTTCCTGCAAGAACGTTTCAGTGAAGGTGTAAACAGCACCTTAACTTTACAGTGGGTGCAAAAAAATGATAAAGCGAGMAAGAAGTGAGAAAAACACAAAAAGGTACAGCTCCTCAGAGGATATTTAGCTGTGCAGGCACTAGGCTGTGGCAGGCAAGTCCCACCTGCTTGGAGGTAACTTCGTGACAAAAACTGTTTGAGGACACAAGAGAAGATGCAGAAGGAAATCAGGACTCGCACCAGGATCCTCCTGCCCAACACGCTCCTTCACCACGGCAGGTGCAGAGGACGTGGCAGGAGGAGGTGCCCACCTCGTCACTGCTCCTTCCCAGTGGATTCATGGGGGGAAACCCTTGCCCAGGGCCCCATTCGTGCCCACCCAGAAACACCGGCAGTGCCCCGGGAGGGGCTGCGATTCTGGTTAGACAGTCCGAGTCCCTGACCACCCTGACACGCGGAGGGGGCATTAGCCYGTCCTGGAAGGCAGCCGTCACCCTACTCTCCGTGACAGGGTCAACAGTCATCAACATAAGCATCTCCCATCGAGCCCTCTTTCCCTAAATTTCTGTCTTTTGGGCGTTGGTTATCCTGCTGGCAAAGCCTTCCCAGCAAGATGGACCTCAAGAGGCCCCAGCTCAGGGAGAGGCATTGCCAGGCCCTGGGAGAATCGGTGCCATTTCCTCGTCAAGGATAACGAAGCTGCACCAGCGCGAAACCTGCCGTTGGGCTGCAAGGTTACACCTCCAGGAAGAGCCCATCTCCAACAGCAGAGGCACAACTCGTCCTGCATCGCATTTCTGTGACCTTCCCCTTCAACTAAGAGCCACACRAGTCCTTTGCACAAACTCATCCCACAGCCCCATCCCTACTGCTAGACAGAAAACAAGCAGATTATCAGTTTCCAAAGCACAGGCCACACGTAATTCTCCGTGAATCCTTCCCATTGAGGGGAGCTGTGTATCATACGAGAGAGGTATCTGAACTGACACAGGAGCTCAGCATGAATTAATAATAGAGGAGACTTTTCTGCTCCCAAGAAACATAAACCCAGAGACAAAAAATAGTTATCATGTGCAGTCACATTCCTGGCAGAAAGAATCCTGTGGCTTTGCTGCCTTTCAGTATAAACATTTTGYTAGGAAATTAGAGGAAGTGTGTCTGCATATGGGCAGACAATTTTTATAGYGTTAAGTCCAGAGCTGCAGGCTCAGTTAAAGAGATAATATTCTCTGAGGTCRTGGCTCAGAGATGAGAAATTTCACATTTTAATGGGAACCAGAAATCACAGCGAGTTCTTGCTTTCAGTAGTTACACCACCGCATCAGAGCTCAGGGAATAAGGCAGAAAGACTCCTACAAAATTTCCATTCAAAAGAAGCAGCTGGGGGCCTGGGCCACGCGTTGCCAGCAGAGACGCGCTGCCGGCAGGCTCTCCGCRAGGAGGGCGGCCAGGGAGCAGCACGCGATAAAAATCACTGCCTGGCTCTTGCTCATCCTGCCCCCCGCCAACCCTACTCACAGACATCGAGGCAAGGGGGGTGCCAGCCGAGGCCAGCCACTTTGAGGGTCACACAACATACCACGTGCCATTTGCCAGGACCTCACCAGCTCCTCAGCCGCAGGGATCACTGTGCAAAGCCCTCCAGGGCTCTGGGCTTGAGTCCCTCCTCCCCTGTAATTCATTATTGGGTGCACCTGGAAAGGGCACTACAGCCCAAGTAGCAAGTCCCCCTCTTCTGGCTTGAAACAGAGCTGGTATGCCACAAATCCTGGGCAGGTGTTTACCCAGCAATCCAAAAAGATCTGCCAGATGCCCTGAGCATCCCTGTCTTCACCATACCTGCAACTCTCTGTGCTTCAGCTCCCAATCTGCTGAACCCCTGAGTTCAGCCACTGCATGCTGGGGAGGAAACAGCTACTGAAGAGGAGGAGGAAGATGGGCAAATGCTAAGCTTACATTGCATTACACCAAGAGCTACTGAAAATTCTGTGTTTGGTACCAGTTTGTTAGCAATCACCACAGCATTCCTTCTCCATTGCACACRCTGACCATCGACCATTTAAAACCCTACGGAAACTGTGAGTGTTATTTTTCACAGCTGGAGCAGCCCTTTGAGGATCTGTGACACAGGTGGTTAGAGCAAAGGACCTCACCCAGGTGGGGTGGGCAGGGTTTTAATGATGTGCCAGGTGCAGTCAGGTCTCACCCAGGCAGGAGGCACAACGCAGGTGTTCCCCGTTGGGCTCAGGCAGGTCCCCACCTCCGCTTGGGTCCTACCACGCATCTGCGTGGACGGCATGATCCCGAGGGCAGGGACCYGCGTGATGCGGGTGCGTTTGACAGAGCTCCTGGATGGAATAAGTGTAGAGCTACACTGGATGCCCTCATTACAAAGTAGGCAAAATTCCAATTTTAATGCAGCTTTCCAATCCCGTCAGTGCTGTTTTATACTTAGAAATTCCTGAGATGCAACACCGAGAGAAGTAAATAAAACAGTTAGGAAACCCAATACAAAWCTGGAAAGGGCAGGAAAATAATAGACCCCAACTTTACAGTATATCGTCRCATAAACGACAGCCACGTGGATGACACAATTACAGTGGGTTGGGGTTTCTCAGGTCTGAAAAAAAACATTATAATTCCTGTGGAAAAACAAAAATACTTGCAATTCTCAGAAGACAGACTGAGTTTGTGTAACTTATTCATTGATAACATTTTTCCTTGTTATTAATATCTGATTGAATTCCCCAATATTACAGTATTGTTAACATATTAAAAAAAGTGTAATTTTGTAGGTGCCTTCCCATCCGGCAAGAATGTAATTATCCCTTATCTTTCAACACCGCCAAGCCCAGTAAATACAATTACAGAAATTTATGTTCACTGGAGTGTAAAAAATAAGTCACAGAATTAATATTGTATTTATCCTCTTACTTTTAGCAGTTATTAAAATGCACCAGTGATTTCTTGACTATCCCTTTTCACGGCAATTTTTGGATGGAATTAACTCTGACTTGGGTTTTCTGATTGTTTACAAAGTTTTTCTCATGAGGGACCTGATCTCTTCCCCGAGCGCCGGCGCCCGGCCCAGAAGTAATGCACCCATTGCCCTCTGCTTGGAAAGACGCAGGAGGGAAGACGCTCCTCCACTGCTTTCCAGACCATCCCAGTTGGCATGGGGTAATTCAGGAGCCTACCCGGAGAGGTAGTATTAAGTCCACAAAYGAAGATGTGTCCTGTATCTTGGATAAATGGCCTAACTAGAGGCTTAAAAAAAGGATAAAACGATACCTCCTCTGCTGTCACAAGAAAGCAGCAGCGTGCACCACCRAAGCACTGCTCGGCCAGGGGCAGGACAGCGCGTCAGCTTTGGGCAGGTGAGCAGGCCCTGCTGCAGCTAGGCAAAGAGCAAGGAATATGCAGAACACAGCACTGGCCAGCCAAAACGTCTTTTTAGACCTGTATTTTGTCTTCAACAAAGCCTGGGCAAGAGTGTAAAACCAAATGTAGTGGTCCTTCCCCAGGATAGCTTCCGAGCCTCTGGCACTTTGTAGTTCATGGATTTCTCAAGTCAGAAATCATGTCTTCTGTAATTAATATCCTCCATTAGTTTTGCTTCTTTGAAGCCAGGCACTTTTTGAACCCATGCTAACGTTTAGCATCCCATCATATCTTGCAGTGCTTTCACACCTTGACTATACTGCATGCGGAAAAAACACCACGTGCTTTGGAGCCTACCACCTGCACGTTTCACGTGATGCCCCCAAGTTTTTATACTCGAAGAGACAAGGAACAACTGCTGCCCAGTCTCTTCCCCCGCTACCCTACGGATCTCTCTCCAAGCCCTCTGMTGTCTTCTAGCAGTCTGAAAAATTCAAGTCTAGTCATCCCTTGCACAGAGGCTTCTCTATACCTTTGGTCATCCTTGTCAATAGTCCTCAGAAGCACTCATCTCTTCCTCTCCAGAGCACTCATKAAGGGACTGCTCAGTCACTCAAAGCTATGGATTTTATAACTAGTGAAGAACCTGAAGAAGAGGAAATAATTCTATTTCTCCCCTAAAGTGATCTTGCTGTTTGAAACTGCCATTTATCTATTCCGAGGTTTGATCATCCCATCTTTCAGGCAAGCTGAAAGTCTTGAAAATAGCTTGAAAAGCAGAATCAGAGAGAGGCAGAAGTGCAAGCAGTTAGGAACATATCGCATTGGAGGCAAGTATTTCCTAAATCAGGTCTTCTGTCATCTAATAAATTTCAGTCAAATCAGCACTACTAAGTATTCCAAGCAAGACATTTCTTCACTAAAATGTCTCTAAATGGATCTCATCTATATGCTTGGTTTCAGTATTTGGAAACAGCGCAAGGTATGTTCTCAGAGGAACATTTTAAAGTTGATAATGCACCTTTATGAAGTTTGTAAGTGTTACGCAGTCAGTCAAGTATTAAATGAATGCCTCCATTTTATCTGTGTGTTTACAGAACATAAACTCTAGCAGAATGGCATTTTTCAAGCTGTCAGACTTGACACAGAGTGAGAGAAGTGTAATGAAATGACAAGGAAGCAATGTCTTCTTTGTAAATCCCTCTTTCCTTCTCTGGTTTCCTGATGGTTCTTTCTGTGAAAGGAAAAATTGCTGTATTATACGCAGACTAATAATACTGCTGCTGCTGAGTTTACATGCAGGGGTAGAACTATTTGACCATTTTATACCGCTGCACTTAACAACACTTTAAACAAAACAGATATGGTCAGAAGACAGCAACTGATATAAAACCAGCAGCTCAACCTGAACGAGGTATAAAAGCCTCACTCCTCTGATGAAGTACTGCTTGCACATGGATGGCTTCACTAGACATTCAGAACAAATTGAGAGCTTGTGAGCCTAAATTAGGATAGCCGTTAATTCCTGCTCCCGCACAGTGTAAGCTGCACACTAAAATGGCATTTGGGCGCCTAGCTGGCAAAATGAGAGCTCAAATGACAGAATCACAGAATAATGCAGGTGGGAAGGGACCTCTGGAGATTTCTAGTCCAGCCTCCTGCTCAGTTACATCAGGTTACTCATGGCTTTGTCCAGCTGAGTTTTGAATGTCAATGACTGAGATCCCACCGCCTCCCTGGGTACCCGTGCCAGTGTTTGCTCACCTTCATGATGAAGGAATTTCTCTTAATAGCTACTCAGAATTTCCCTTGCTGCAACCTGTGTTGCTGCTTCTCATCCCGTCACTGCACAGCTCAGAGAAGAGCCTGGATCTCTTACCACCACGGACCTGGTCGGTACCTGTAGCTTGCAATAAGAGGGCTTGTAATAAGATCCCTCCTTTGCCTTCTGACTGAAGAAACCACCTCCCTGAGCCTCTCCTCCTCCACCCTGAGCTCCAGCCCCAACTAGCTCCGTGGCCTCTGCTGGGCTTGCTCCAGTGTGTCCTTCTCTCTTTGGTACTGGGGGGTCCAGACCTGGACACAACACCCCAGACACGGTCTCACAGACACTCATTGGAGGGGAAGAACGCCCTCCCTGGACCTGCACGCYTGCCCAGGATGGGGTGGGCCTTCTTTGCCACAACAGCTCATTGCTGCCACGAGTCAGAGCTCCTGACGGGCAGCGTAAGTCCCCAGCACGCAATGTCCCTGCCTTCTTAGGCCACAAAAAAAGTTGCTGCCCTGCCTCCTCTTTCCAGCAGGTTCTGCTTCTTTTTCATCCCAAATATTGTCAGCCTCTCTGAACTTCTTTTTTACCTATTTAGTCTAAATTTTTAAGTTTGTATCAGATTTTTGATATCTCAGAGGAAAAGTGCTGCTGAAAGGAGAAAGTATCATTACTGACAGYGAAGAAAACTACCATAAAGCTCCATTTTTATTCACCGCCACTTTCTGGAGAAGATGTTCCTTCTATCCACTTCGAATAGCATCAGCTCTAGGCTGTCTCTGCTGCAAATGAGACAGGGTACCTCACTCACGGCTGAAGTATCCCGTGGACAACAGACCAYTTCGAGAAATTGGCCCTTCTTTGCAAAGCAGAATAAATTTGAGGGAAGCTGATTGGACTCAGGCACGTGTTTAAGTGTGCTGCTGAACAGGTAGTAAATTGCTCAGGCTCTTAAAGTTCCTGAAGTATGGCCTGTAATATTAATATTTTCACGATGCAAGACCATACTCCCTGATTTTACTTTGCTCTGGGTCCGCTTTARTTGTTCAAAGCTTTATCCAGCAGCAGGGATACGGTATGTTGGCTACAGCATGAGAAGCAAACGGCACGGCTTCCAGTACAAGCCCTGCGGATCAAAAGCAGAAGATGGATTCTGTTAATCATGCTAACCGCACTGAGCTGACATTCACCATCAGGCAACACGGTACAGTTTTATAATGAAGATTTAATACTACCTCTGGCCCCTCTACTTCTATAGCAAGCACCATTGCAAAAAAATGGTTTAGCAAAGCTTCTACTTTTGGCTCTGAAATAAACACTGTCAGCTTGAGGAGTCCAGCATGAGCCGAGCACAGCAGGACAAGCCGTCCCTGTCTGCATCTAGTCCTTGACCCCTTCCGTGCACGGAGATCGGTGTCAGACTTGGCTAAATGCAGGCCCAGCAGATAAGAAATGACAAATGCAGATTGTTTTCTCCCTGACAGAGTCATTAGTTTACAGTGAGTTAGAGCCACGGTGAGGAACAGCCTTTTCTAGCTGAAGGGTGTTGTGAGTGATGGAGACGCCACGARGAGTCTGATGGGTTTGTGCCCAGCACTAAAACCACAAAAAGCCACTGAACAGATAAAAAACTGACAGATAGACGAGTCCCAGGTAATACCCGCCTTACAGGTCCCTGCAATCAGCCGCTCTCCCCCTGCCCGCGATCGCCCACCCGCCCGGACCGGGTGCCGGGGGATGCAGCAACAGCCCCGGGCAGTGCCGCAGCGGGGTCCTGCCGTGGACGCTCCACTCCACGGCCCTGCCCGGGGCAGGAGCAAGCACCACCAGTGCTCCTCCGCCGCACGAAAGGCTGAACTGTTTCACAGTCACGTATCCTCTTATTCAATGAATTTTGCCAGCAAAGTATACTGCCCATCTCCAGACGAGAGCGGTGGGCAAGAAGACAAGTGGCCTTCAGGCAGGGAAGTCTTCAGCTCCACCTGGGTTCCTACCACCACCTAATCAGCTAGCAAGGGAAATGGTTTTCTTTCTCTCTACTCTTGCTGTTAAATCTCATCTCAGTTTAAAATATGATTTTATTATTCTTATCTTTGGTTAAATCCATGAGCAAAATATTTCTCATAAGGGTAGAAGACAATGCTAATGGTCTTCACTTTGAGACAGACTTTTACTGCCAGCAAATAGGAAAAAGTAGTTATACAAGTATGATTGACGTACCTTCCTAATTAAATCAGCTGTAGTCAGAGCACTCAAAGAGAAAGGTACGACTGACAGAAAATGCTCATTATGCATAATATAAAAAAAGCATCTGAGAGCGCACACATATTGCCAGCTCTGCAGGTAGCGCTGCTCRCACAGGTACTGGAGAGAAACAGGTAAACAGTGAATTTTGGCGCATTAACCATTTACTGAGCTAGAAGCACCACCACTTTGATTTGTGCAGAAGCAGTATGGCTCAGGAAACCAAGACCTGGAGCCAGAGGAGCTCAAGCCCAGGAGCCCGTGGCTGTGAGTGCCTGCAGCTGGACTGGGCGGCTGGATTTGGGACGGCGCTCTGCTGAGAGCGTGGCTCCTCCGAGACACTGCTCTTTGGAGAGCACACGTTACTCAGGGCTCTTAACCCAGGATAAAAATGTCATGCTGGGAAACCCACACCTGTGTGGAGGTCGCTCCCTGCCTGGACATCCTTGCAGGGYGGCCACGTCTGATGGGAAGCCCTGGGAGCGCAGAACCGAGGCGCCGTGCCCTGGCCCGGCCGTGCCGTGCCTCCCGGCCGAGCCCCAGAGGTATCGCCTGCAGCATCCTGCTCAGCTCATTATCGACAAATACACAACAAGATCAGGTTTAAGACGGATCTGAGGAGAATTTAATATCCCACTTTGACCAGCAGCTTCCTCCAACACTCAAATGCTCTGCGAAGCCCAGAGAGCTGAGGGCTATTGCCTGCAGCTAGAGGAGCGACAGCCCCACCAAAGCAGGCTGCCAGAGCGATCTGACACAGCCTAGTTTTGGTAAGTTCAGGCAAAACTGTGTCATTTTCCATTTTTCTTTCTGYCTATAATTATACTTTCCTGCAAGACCGGTATAAAGCCTTACACAACAATACTAATTACAAATCCTGTAGCTACACGGATCCCTTTTCTTGCCCCTTCTTAAATGAAGGTACCATATTTACTACCCTACAGTCTCACAGCTTCACCCCAATATTACTGGAAAAATATCCAAAGAACCTGAAAAAGAATTTTCTATTGGGCTTATTACTGACACACGAGTTCCTGCAGAAACGTGGAGAAGCGATCACYGACTCCCCTGGAAGGAACACATTAAGTTCCCTGACTTTTACTTTCGTGCTGTTATCCCTAAAAGACTAGTGATTGTTCTCTCAGTTTTATTGCTGACTACTAAACTTGCCGGGGAATTTTATTTTATTAGTCCTGTCTGATTTGCCATAAACATCCTACCCAGTGTCTGGATGGGTAGCCTAAAAGTGATCTTAAACAATAAAATTAAAAGCAGTATTTACTTAAGGTACTTCAAAGAAGTCATTTACAGGCTAGACATATAAGCCAGCAATGTTTTAAATAAAACAAGGCACTCATTTTACAGAATAGTCTTGAGGAAAAAATAGTAATAAACACTAAGCCTCTGAAATGCAAAGGTATCTTCCCGTTCATCAAAATGAGCTTGGACAGGTCTCACTTCTAGCCAGCGCTGCCCTGCTTGGCAGCAGCCATCGGCTGGTGTGGATCTAGCACCACACTTAGCACCGAAAGCACGAATAGCATTTCAGTATCGCAATCAGAGCGATCTGTGTGTAGTGGGCTGGCAGCGCTCCTGCAGAGACCCGCGACGCTGCTGCCGGGTGAGTCTCCGTGCTGCAGACGCGGYGCGGGCCGGGGAGCGCCTCTGCCCGCCGCCGTGCTGCTCCTCTGCTCCGGGTCCTTCACTGCCGCTTATCTGCTGCAGCAAAGGAACAGGTGGAGACAAGGTAAGTGTACGGAAAAGCAAGTGCCAGACTGATAACTCCGTTCTGAAAAACACGTATGATTTCCCAGCACGGTCACCCTGAAGGCAGCAAGGAATCCTATTCCTGGAAGTCGCGACGGGAGGTTGCTGCCTGCTGTCCCCGCTCCCGGGATCGGCAACACGATGAGCTCACGCACGTGCCGTTTGCACGGCCACAGCGCGAACACACAAGGTGTGAAGCTGCAGCTTCGTGGCCGCTCCACTCCTGTTTTTTGTTGCAAGATATCCCCAAAGAATCTCTGAAACTAGGACTCGGATATTCTCTGTAACGTAGTTTGTTCTGCAGCGCTCCTTGAGTTTCACAAGGTCTTAACAGCAGCTGAATTTCTGTTCAAACACTCCTATTTGCTGCATAAAAGGCTTTTTGCTGCAGAATAGTTTTGTTTTTTCTTCTGTAATTCTTAAAGAGAGGCTTTAAACTTAAACGAACCTCAAAGGTGGCACAGGTGGCTTCATTTTAGCAGTCCCTAGAGAGGTATTTCTCATCTTTCTGAGCTTCGCAAAGCAGTTATCATTGCTAGATAAGCAATTACCTCCCCAATTAATATAAATATTTTACACACAAATGGGTTCTTGTTTGAGTAAGCAATTATATCAAAGTTCTGTGATTCCATTTTAGCACAAAAACCATCATGACATTGGGAAATTATTCCAGAAGTTTTCATTTAGATACGAACTGTCTGCATATGCACAAGAGGAACATGCATCATTTTATTCGCATTACAGAATTCATAAAAGCAATTAAAATGTTCCTAGAATCCCCTCTATGGGCTTAAAAACAGAGGTCCCCCTGCCCCCATGAGGAGCAGAGAGCGGAGATAAAAGATTATAAGAACCAGGATCTGAGCAACAGGTACCTTTCCTTGCAAGCTCTGGAAAAGAGCTGCCTGCCCAAGACCGACCGCTGGAGCAGGGAGCAGGAGGGAGCAGGAGCCCAGCTCTCTGGGAAGACCCGCCTGCCGAGCCAGCTGCTTTTGGACAATCCAAAGCCATAATAATTGATATTCAAGTATATTAGTCTATCGTCTTTCAAATCACACTTGGATCTGAGAGTCTGCAGTAGAACTGGGGTGAGAGGCAGGTAGTCACAGCCCAGAGGACGGAGTCCCAGCCTCCTGTGTGCCATTTAAGAGGAGCTCAAGAAGGAAGCGTTGCAAGATTGTGCCTCTTTTGGGCTAAAGCAGGCAGCAAGCAGAGAGGAGCACGCGATCTGCCGCTCTCGGGGCAGCGGGTGTGCGTAAACAGCACTTCTCTGAAAACGCGCTGAACAGCTRTAATAATCTCTGTTGTGCTGGTTTCTCCAGTAGCCTCCAGAGTGACTCAGCTACGGTTCGTCCTGCCGCAGCCCCGTCCAGAACACGCTGCCTGTTTCGGAGCAGTCAGCACAGCGGCCTCCAGTGAGGGCACAGGCCGCCGGTGATCGGAGCCCGAGCTTCAGACTTCTGCAGAAAAACATCACTTCTCCTGGTAGGCGCTGCCATCCCATCTAAACGTAGGCACCAAATGAAATGCCTTAGTCAAGAGCTCGGGCACCGTCTGTGACCGTCCCACAGCTGCCAGAGATGAAGAAGCCTCACCGCAAGATGACTCATCCAAGCCGCTGAAAACGCGTCTATCCCTCCTTCGACTGAAAGGAGGGTCAAAGCTCCCAACACGGGTATGTCAGAGCAGTGGAAAACCCTGCCAAGGAACCTTCTTTGGCCTCTTTGTAACTCTGCCTTGAATTTCCAAGTATTTCAAACATTTAGCTGGTGATGCAAAAACTCGTCTGCAGCTGCCACTGGCAGGTGACTTCAGCTGTGGCTGAAATGCAGCACAAGCACTTTGGCTTTTGATTGCTTCTACATGCGATGGGACCAGTGTGTCCCCTCCAGTGGTGCTCATCCTCCTCCAGCATTGCTTTYTCCCTGACCCTTGGCAACAGCCACGACTCAGCTGACTCCCCTACGTTGCTTCCTCTTGATATCTGCTTTACATCAGTGTTTTTGGAAAAAAACCATAGAAATGGAATAGCAATTCTTATTGACAACAGTCCTCTTTCATTAGCTGTGTAGGAAGCAAGGGTGCAGGCTGATTTGTAACTGGGCACTAACCACCTTTACAGATACCAGGCTTCTGGGTGCACCCCTATATATTTAAGCACTTCTCACAGTTTCGGCCTGCGGGAGTGTTGCCGCAGCCCACCCACAAGATGCCTCGCAGAGCAACGTCGCAGCACGCGCGGAGACCTCACCGGTCCCCATCGCTATTCTCACTGCTGAACCAGTCACTCGCATCTCTCAAAAAACCAAAGTGCGGGACTGAGGAACACTCTTACTGTTTCTTGTTCATAGCTGTGAGGGGTGGGGAGGGAATATTAAGCACCCAGTGTTTGGCTTAGATCTCTACGTTCCTCTTCTGCTTCCTCGAATGTGCATTACTTGTATGAGACTAACCCCCCCCGACCACCCACCGACAGCAAGATGTGCACGTGTGAAGGTGGCTGGCAGGGGACGAGGAACCACTATAAGGATGTCAAAGCTGGACCTCTGCATACCCACCACCTCTTTGAGGGCACCTAGGAGACGCCTGCGCTGCAGCCACTCTGCGGTTTGCACTTGGGAACGGGACGCCTGCCGCACGAGCCGGGCCATGCTGGGCCGGTTAGCAATTAGCCAGTCCCAAGAGCTTTGGGCAAAGCGTCTGCACGCTGTGGGCAGATCCAGCCAAGGACACAGACTGCTAACAACTGCCCTCCAGCAGGACTGATGAGCAGAAGGCCTCTCGCTTGGCCACGCTGCACGCCAGCACCAGCACCGCAGCTGCAAGCAGGCGACGCGCGCGCCAGGGATGGTCGCTCCGACGGGACGGTGCCGGGGAGTGCACGGGAGACGCCGGGGGCAGCTGCCGAAGGCTTTGCTGCATTCCTGTGGGCTGTCCGCGTGGTTTGACGGCGAAGGAGCAACTCGCAGGGCAATGTTTTATCGAGGTAACAGGCAGAGGTGACATTTCACTGCTGGGTTTCCATGAAATACTGTCTTGGCAAATCCACGCGTTTATTCTGTCCCGTCCCAGATGCACAGCTCAGGGCATACGGATAGCCCTCATCAGCAATATCTGGTGTTTGTATATTGGCTCATTCCAGTTATCAAAATCCAGACATTAATATTCCCCAGCGGTAATTGAGAACAAGCACAGCGCTCGTTCTCGTCCCCGCGTTCCCCGGCACGCATCGATCTTTCTGCTCCCCATCGATTTCCCTAAACGGTGCTGCCTCACGGCAAATTACGGATCTCTTTAAACAACAGTCCAGTTTAAAAATCTTATTCTTTATCGACTCATCTTCATTCTGCTACACTTCATTCACGTTTCACTTCTGCGAGACGCTGATGCCCCAGCAAAGTCACCTCAGCGACAGCCAGAGCAGCACGTCAGGGATTTCCACCAAGGGAGCCGGCCCCCGCACCTGCGGAGGGACCCCGAGCACCGCGGCGAAGGCGGCGGCTCCCAGCCCGGCAAAGCGTCTCTCTGCTCTAAAGTCATCTGCCGACAGCACTGGCTTCAGCGGAAACGGATAAAACACAAAAGGCTTAAAAACCTGAGGTCTCACCCGAGGAACAAGACAGACTCCGGGTTTATCCAAGCCGGGGTTGCTTCACGCTAGCTGGAATTGGGGCTAGTGATCTGCACACCAGACCGGACGGCCGACCACCGCAGCGGGCGACCCGTCCTCCCGGAAAGCGCCCTTCCCCGCGCTGAGCCTTCCTCCGCCCAAGGAGCTCGCACTGCGCACAGGCTGCATCAGCACGGAGGGACCGCCGAAGTGCAGCCCCCGGCACGGACCTGTTGCTCTTTATGGACCCAACAGCTAGAACCTGGCTTTTTCTTAAATGTTGATCCCCCCCAAAAATATATATATATAGATATATATAATTTCTGCTCCATCGGTTTATCATTTCTGCTCTCTCAATCATCAGTAAAGATTATGATCTACAACCGAGGCAAGGAAACTATTGCTGTTTCTACTCTTCCAAGCACAAAAATGGCCAGAGAGAGGTAACTGCTGCAGAAAAAGTTCACAGTTCAAATGGAAGCGGTTTTTTACTTGAAATAATCAGAAAAAAATTGGTCATCATAGGAATTATTAAAAACCATATATTTAATTTTGTCTCAAATTCATGCAAAATATTCTATATATGCAAACTCTATTTCTGAAACAAATACATTCAAATCTTTGTGGGTCTCATTCAGTTGTTTAGGAGCCACTGCTGTTTTGGGGGACATGGGAAGTTTTTTCCTGCACTCTAAAAAGCAACATCCCATCCCATCCCAAACACGTCATCTTGCGGAGTTACTGAAGAAAACAAGAAGGAGCTCTGTTGTCTGTGCATCTTTGCTACGGTAGTACGATACTGTGGTGGTGATCGGGCATAGAAAGTAAAGTCACTCATTTCAACATGCAGGAAAATAAAACATGATTGTAATGCAACGATTTCAAGCTTAAAAATAGCTGGCATTCGGTGGGAAAGTGGGATTGCTAAGCAGCTCTTGACTAAGGGGCAAATACTGAAGGAAATCCTGGATGTACCAAAAAGCCAAAGCCCAAGGTTGTGACAAATGAAAACGTTGAGAAAATGAATTTCCTGGTTCTGGGTACTAACTAAAATAAGATGTTGTTTCTAATGTCAACAGTTTTCATTTTCACTTACACTTTTCATGAGAAGTAATTTAATTTCATGACAATCTCTAATATTTTCTCAGTAAGCTGGAGAATAAAGGAAATTACCAGTGGCCGATAGCGTTAACCAGCGGCGATCACTCTTTTTCTTAAGAAAGTAGATTACGTTCACTTCTACAGAGGGTTTTGGTACGGGGTTGTGTTTCCGAGGAGCAGTGAGGCAGAGACGTACCTTTACTTCTCAAATCCACTGAAATCCAGTGTCAAAGCGGAACCGGTGGCTCTGGTGTAGAACAAGGAGCGAGCTCAGTTGGTCCTCGCTCCCTTCGCTAGACGACACCAAAGACAGCAATTGCTGTTCAAATGTCGTTCAAACAGAGCCAAACTACTTATACACAGGAAAAGCAAGACCAGCAAGACCAGCGTGCTTGTCTCAGTGGTTTTTGAAAAACATCAACATTTTCAACCAGAGAGAAAGCAAAACTTCAAGTGTTTGCTGACAAAGTTCACTAGCCCTATGGATTATTGCAATTTGTTTGAAGTGGTTTTGGTGTTGAAAACACTGGTTTTTGGTTATTGACTACAGCCGTCAGTAATTTTCAGGTCTCATTACTGGTGGAGTGGCCCAGCTGAGGTTCGGCCACCCCGCTCAGCACCTGGGGGGTCCCTGCACCCTCCAGTCCCTGCTGCCGCGGTCCCCCAGCGGCAGCTCCCGCCTCGTGCTGGGGCCAAGCGCTTCCCCTTCGCACCCGTCAGCTCTGCTCTTTACCTGCTCCCCGCACGTCACCTGTCTCACCATCAAGAAAAAAATGTTTCTTCCAGCTTTTCCCAAGGTTTTTAAACTGCGCATCACCCTGGCCGCAGAAATAAGCCGTCCACCAGTGAGACCAGCCCCCACGGCCCACGGGAGCTGTGCTGGGCGGGGGGGCTCAGCCCCCAGTGCGCTTGCTCGCCTGCCCGGTTGCAGTCTGACTCCAGCAGCTTCTGCACCAGCTGCATCTTGGTGCGAAACCATCCTGCATCACAGGTCTTGGGCCCACCAGGCGCCCGGCGGGGAGTCGTTCCCTGCCCTCTGCAGCAAGAGCCTCCCCGGCCCTTAGGATCACAGGGGAGACATGGGCCCACCAAGCATCTGCTGCTGCGTTTGGTTGATTATTTTCCCCCTCCTTTAACCAAATCTGCCTTTTGTTTCACGTGTCCCTTATTTAAATGATCCAGTTTTCATGGTTTGATGCTGACCGGCTGTATGTCAAAAAGCCCCCGTCGCCTTCCTCCCGTCTGGAGCGACGGCACTCGTGAACCACGATGGGAGGAAGGTGACAAGGGCTTTCGAAGCGATGGCTTGTAAGTGACTCGGCGTCACACATGGACGTGTCAACGCTGACAGCTGACACCAAAGAATCACAGTCCAAGAGTACTTAAGTTAGCACAGCAAACATTTATGCTTTCATTGAAAAGTATTCCTAAACCCGGCTGTGGCTAGAAGGCAGATAGAGGCTGGAAGAGAGAACAACCCTCCCGACCCCCAAGAAAACGCCCAAACAAACCAAAAAATCCAGCACACCACACTGTAGCTTTTATGCAGCTATCTCACGCAAGGCTTTCACGCACATCCCCTTCCTGCCAGCCGCGTCTCATCTGCATGGGTGCTTCCAGCTACACGAGCCCTCACGCTGCCCCGAGCTGCTCCCAGCTCTGAGCCGATGCCGGCAGTGCGTTACATGGCATGGGTAACGTCGGCCGCGCACGGACTATTTCCCTGTTTAGGGTGAAAATACCCAGCAGACACCAGACTCCCCAGCGAGACGCACGCCCTGCCTTACGCTCAGGTAGGTCACCAATAAAAACAGGCTACAGGAATTTAGCAAAGTTTGGGAAATGCAGTTGCAAGGCCAATAACCCGCACTCGCGGCACCTCCCGTCCGGGCAGGAACGCAACGCCAGCGCCTGCCTTTGCCGATGGGAAACCACCGAGCTCTGAGCAAGGATCAAAACACCCGAGACGGCGTTTGCCCTCCCCTGCGGCCGGCGCGCTGCGAGCAAGCCCGTTTGTGCAGCCCCCCTCCTGCAGCAGCAGACCCCCGCACGCACGTCCGTATTTTTAAGGATAAAAAACCCACAGACATAGTTCAGTGCTCCTTAGCCATCTCCCAACCCACAGCTAAAGCTCTGCTTCTCTTCCTTAAATGTCTCGATCTGCATAAAATTGTCTGCAAACAATTAAAACTAATTAAGATAATTTATCACTTGAAAGTAAAGCACCTTATCAGCAGGTATCAGCCTGTTAAGCAGAGTGTCAGTTGTAGGAAAATACTCAGGTCCTTGTTAACACATTAGACAAGGAGTGGCAAAAATTAATTTCTTTAGGATACTTTCTGTTTGGCCTGGGTGTTATGTTTTCAAAGTAATTAACTGCAATTAGCTAATCATCCTCTATAGTAACTGCATTTGTGACTCTATACTGTCGTCTTGACTCACTTACACTTTGGCAGACTTCCCGCATACAAATTGTGATAAAGCGCTTCTGATAACATCCCGAAGTTCCTCTCCGTGCGCAAAACCGGGATGTTAAGAAGAGCTTTGATTGCAGATACAGTGGTGCCCATTCAGCCCGGAAAGAGCTTATAAATGGAAAAGAAGCAGTGAAATACTTTAATTCACACGAGCAGTTGGGCTGCAACCTGCCCTGCCATCCATGGGCTCCCCTTCTTCGACGCTCCAGCCCCATCTTTGTGTCAACACATTGTGGGCAAATACGATAAAAATGAAGTCACCCACTTCTGGGGACCGAACAGCGAGAACTGGATTGGTAAAGTGCTGATCATAACAACAGCAAAGAGGCAGTGTTTAATTCTGCATTTGTGGGATTAGGTACATAGTAGCATCCACAAAGGCCTTGACCCATCGGGGTAAAGCAGCTTAACACTGTGCGAAACCTGCTAAAAGGCACCCAGGTACAGCAATTTCAAAAAGTAATTTAAAACAACTCCTGGAAGTGCCCTGGGAAAACGGACCTCATTAACGGGCGATATTAATACCCGCAGCAGCTGTTAGGCAGCCTGGCACCGCCTGCCCGTGCTCGGCGTGCTGCCCCGCGTCCTGCCCGGGGGGTCTCCGGGGCCGGAGGGCAGCAGCCTGGCTRGAGCAGCCCCCGGAAAGGTCTTCTCCTCTCTAGCTCGGCCCCCTGTGGACCTCCACGAGGGCCACCCAAACACTTAAATTTGCCCCCCCACCTCTACCTGTCCCCACAGGCCTTAACGCAGCAAAGCCCTTGCAGTGTCCTGCTGGGCTGAACCGCAGGAGGATGCTCTCACGCCCCGCACGCCTTCAGCCTCGGCTCCGGGCGCCRGTGTCTGTGATGTTCCTGCAAGCTACAGGGCTAGCTTTGCTTTCCTTGCCCTTCTCCTTAATATTTCTGCTTGCTCAGAGCAATGACAGATCGCACTTAACAGGAGAAACATATGTCAGCAGGATACATGGCGGGGAGATTTCTCAAGCACCAGGTGAGGACGGGCAGCGGAGCAGGAGCTGCTGAGGCTGCCGCGAGTCGTGCTGCTGTCGTGACACGGCACATCCCTCCGTGTCCCTGAGCTGTCCTCGAGGAGCAGCTGGCGGAAAAACAAGCCAAGGAGGATGGTCCGGGCAGAAGCACATCCCGGCTCCGAGAACAGTGTTCACCGAATTTATACCATGCCCTTGGCGTCCACAGCCCAGCTCTGTGCAGCCGCTCCTGGATGTCTCACTCCTGCTTTTACTGCGTAGGTGGGAAAGAAATGTTCAGCGCCCCTAAGTCAGTGCAACGCAAGGACTGTGGCTTCCCAATGCATCACTTCTGACCGTGCCACAAGGTCACGACTTCTAGTTCCTGAAACAGCAGGTAATTAAGTGCAGGGATTTCCATCAGTGCTCACCCACGGGATCACAGCTCTCCTGGACATGCCGGGGCACCGCCGTGCTTTGCTCGCCCTCCCTCCACCAAGGGCTTAGCAATTTCCTTCTCTCTGCAAACTGCTGTTGGACGATCGGCCCGTCTGGAGCACAGAGTTAGCCCAGACTCACTTGCCAGGGCACTTCTGTAACCTCTTATTCTGATCAGTGTGCTTTGGGAAGCGCTCAGCATGGTCCTGCCCTGCTCTCCCCGCGCCCTGCGGCCAGACCCAGAACCGGAGGCAGAAGGCTGGGGCCGTGCCCCGCGCGCCGGCCAACCCCACCGGCGCCCTCCTGCTGCCCTCCCTCCTCAGCCCTCCCTGCACGGGGGCTGCTTCGGCACTGCTGCCTTTCCTCAGGTTTGCCTCCAGGCTTTCATTTCTCAGACTGTCCGATATGAGGAGACCTCTCCTCCCCTGGGCGGTCACGGGGTTTAAATGACTCATAGCTCAGAGGGCAATAACCACGGGTATTTTCTTGGAGAGTGGGCTCTCTGGGGTGGCAGCATTTCCAGGGTTTGTCTTTAGCAGTTCACCTTACTGCTGCAAGATCCAAGGAAGATTCCTTCTAAGGAAGGAAGGGTTTAACTAAAAATTGCCCCCGTGTTTGAGGGGCACTGCGTTGCCACGGCAGCTTCCCCCGCTACTCCACTTCGGCCCYCGAAAGGCGACGCGGCTGCTCCTGCATGCCGAATCGTGGATCACAGAGCTGCCGGACCAGGAACTGATGGGACCTTCCAGGCAGCAAAGCAAGCTCCTGCGGGCAATTCGCAAGTACAGATAAAGAGATATTAATACCGTACACACACCTGAAGTACCTTTAGATACTTACAGACTCCAAGTGCTGCATGTCCAATGCTGTAAGACACAGAAAAACTACCRAGTTAATAAGCGAGGCTGCCAGGGAAGGTTGCCGACCTTACAGCCTTCTACTGCTTTCAAAGGAAGGAATGAGTAGATATTCAGATTTGTGAGCGGCTTTTAGTAAACAGTTGTTATTGAGATATACATTATCAGCACTCCAAAGTTTGGAAGAAAAAAGCTTTTAATTCACAAGTTGGTAAATACATATTTTTACTCTCCCTTCCAAAAAAGCCTCCCCACAACTCTACTTTGTTTCCTGACTTACCTGTATTCCCCAGTAAACGGCAGTTTAATGTAYGTGTGGTATTAATACAACTTAGCCTCATGTCTTTGCTGTGGCTTATGTTTTCCAATAGAGCTGTTTTGGATTGCAATTGTACAATGCACACACCACCCCCACTCCCAATTTAATTTAAAAGCAGACAACATTAAAGCCACAGATCTTATTTCTAAAGACAGCCTGCAGCTCACTCTGCCGAGAAACACGGCGCTTTGTTTACTTTTTAACCGGGGTCATCACCTCCTCTGCCGCTGTTTCAAGGTTGACAGTGATTTAAACTCGGTGTATTTTTCCAACCTGCACCTAATCCCGGGTATAAATCATTCTGAAGGAYGTTTCTTTCTGCCTGTCATTTCACAGGAGGATGCTGTTAGGGCTGAGCTCAGTACAACGTGCAATTCACAACCCGCTGCCGACGACTCCAGCCCGCGTTACATCTCCATCAGCTGCGGAGAGGCGGCGGGAGGAACGCCGGCCGACTCATCCGAGCAAACGGTAATTGCTTTCCTCTCGTTTAAGAGCATGTCACTGCTTTTTCTTCATTAATAAAAGGACATCTGCATTTTAACAGCACCCCGTTTTGTTAAGAGAGACCTTGTAGATTAGCATCACTGGACACAGACGTAGGAAAGGAGCGACGTTGCTCCACTTCTCGTGGTCACCTCCATCCTCTCCCCATGATCTCAAAGACCGTTTTGGAGATGCATGAGCCCAGCTCTTCAAAGGCAGCGAGTGCCCCTCAGGGCATCTTTGTTTCTCGAGTCCCCTACGAGAAGCTCAGGCGTTTCGGGTGCCGCAGCGGAGGCTTAYGACAGCAGCACGACCAAGACTCCCCGGGACGTGCGCAGACCCTCCCAGAGCTGGTGCTCACTTGGAGAAGGCTTCTCGAGGTCGCCCATCACACGCTGACGTTGCCTCTCGGGACCCGTGTGCCCCTGCCCCGTGGTGCAGCAGCTCCCGCGGGGGCGGCCGGCCCCACCACGGCCCGCAGGCACCGTGACAGCCCCGCCGTCCCACCAACGCCTGCTTTTAAACACAGACACGGGCTGGGAGACGCCGGGCGGTGCAGGACCGGCGACGGCAGGGCCACCAACACGTCCACCACCAGCGAGGAGCCGTGAAGTGCCCTGAGCAGAGACTGAGCTTGAAGAGGGAAATGCAAAGTCTCCTCCGCAGCCCTTCAGCAGCCTTTAATGTTTAACACGGCTGCAAGTTTTGTTATTACCTGTTACACCTTAGTGGAGCTTTGTGGCAGAGGCATTCTCCACATAATCATAATAATTACTATAATAAASTTAAAGAAAGCAAAAGCCAGTATTTTTAATTAACAGGCTGCTGCTGAATCAGCCAGATGTCCCGCAGGCCTCCTTCGCAGAATGGTCACATACAGGCCCAGTATCCAAGTGACGCCCAGCAGCTACTTCTTGACGTRCCTCAATCAATGCAATGAAATGCCAATGGAAGGATTTTTTATATTGTTTTTAAGAGCACAAAGCAAGAGTCCCCTGTACAAATCCCATTAATAACCACCTTGGAACTGCAGCCTGCAAAGCCCATTAAATCCAGAGAGATATATTTAAAGGAAAAACTAAAACTATTTGAACTTTGCCGTGTCTGAGAGGCCACTTTAAWTGAACAGCAAACAGAGCATTTCTAATCCAGCCCAGATGAAGAAGAGAGCCGAGAGGACACACATTTAAGGGAGAAGGAGCCTTCCCCAGCCCGCGGCACAGCGCGGAGCCCGGCCCGCAGCCGCGGGAGAGGGCTGCCCGCCATCTCCGCTGCAGCGCCCGCGGGTGCCAGCCGGCTGCAGCACCCCATGCCCTGCACGGCCAGGACCTCGGCATCACGGAGAAGTCACCCCAAAATGAACACCAGCCTCCACGGGGGTGGGAAGCCCATGAGTATCTACGGCATGCGGGTTCATGAAGGTCAGCAAAAACCCTGCTCGGTGCTCAGCCACTTTCCCCCGCTTCCCAAGAGAAGAGAATGGAGAGATTTCCAGCTTCCCTTTTTTATAGCAAAATGCTTGGTTGTCTTTACTGGCTGTCATAGGCTTTGTATGAAAAAAAAAAAAATCACTAAAAACCGGAATCAATTATTAGCAAAAACACAGTGATTCTTTCTTTTTTTCTCCCAGCCATTTCAAATAATGCAATTTTCWGTAACCAGAGCAATTCTTTTCCGCTTGCAATCCTGCAAATGAAGAGTGGTTCCACTTAATAAAATTACRGTGGGTTAAAATCTGAATGAGAGGAGAAACAGAGCGTGGTAACTGCTCGCTCTGGAAGGAAACGCGCACACATTTACACAGCGCGGGCAAATACCCATCACGGCAGAGTGCTGATATCTGCTGCACGCTGGCTCCGAACTGCGGTGTTTTGCAAGCAGAAGGCATTAGCTGCTCGGCACTCACGCCGTAATGAATACGTCCACGCTGATGATGCACACACGAACCCAGAAGCTGCCTCTTCAGAGAGGCAGTGTCATCGAAACGGTGCTTCCAAGTCTCCTCCCCGGCTGCAACGCGTTCCCGACGCCACGGAGCGAGCAGAGCTGGTGCTCCCGCTCACCGGCGGCCGTGAAACACCCACGCAGAGGTCGGGGAGTCCTGGTTTCCTACCAGGAAATCCAGGGCCGACAGCCTGAAGCAGCTCGCAGCACGCGCCCGGCACTCCCACAAAACCCCCCCATGGAGACCATTCACTTGGGGCTCCTCAAAGGGGACAGGCATGGTGCCTCCTCGGGGAGCCCTCTCCAAAACCCACCCCGGACCTCGCGCTGCCTGGAGGCACTCGCCTGCCAGGCAGTTACGCTAGTGGCACGGATGGCCAGCAGCTCCAGATCCTGAGGACCACTGTTCACCCGTGGAGGACCACCTCGGTGGAGCCCGGCCCGTGGCCGCTCGGGAGCCCCAGCTCGGTGGGGCGCAGACGCAGCTGCCCACCATTAACACASTGCACATGCACCGTGGTGCTGTCGAGGAGGCGAGGGAAGACCRGCAGTCTTTGGAAAGCCTCCATCATGTCCTATGTGGGTTATGCAAGCAGAGGCGGCTGCTGTGAAAGGCCCTGCACCACCGCACACGCGTACAGCCCCAGGAAAGGGGGCTATGATGGACATCGGCAAGGGCCTTTGGTCATCAGCAAGCTACTGCACAGGCAGGAGCTCCTCACAGTCTGCTTGGGCAACCTCTCCGGGGGAAACAAGGACATGTCCTGAAGGGAAAAAGCAGACACACGATAATCCTGGTGGTCTCACTAGACCCCCCAGCCTGCTCCCTGCGCTCCTCCAGCGCGCCGGGAGCTGCCCGGCCCCGACGGCAGCACCACGGCCAGGCAGGAGCATGGGGCGCACCGCGAGCGCCCGAGGAAATGCGGCACCGGCCGGCTCTTCCAGGAGACACTCCTCTGCTAGAGCAGCGAAATTAAGACAAATAAATACGCAAAGCAATGCTTAAGCATTAAGCAAGGAATGCTTACGTGCTGTTGTCCTAATGATGAAGTGGGAAGACAGATAAAATGTTCCCACAACCGTACCTTGCAAATTTAATATCTTCCCAGCCTGCAATCAGAGCTATAAAAGAGGAACTCTCATCTCCCTGCTTTCAGGTGATACTGCTGAGCTGCACTTATCTTCTTGGGCTCTTTATTTTTCAGGTGAGCAAAAAAGAATGGGAAAACTGTTCTCAAACCCCCCTCATTAAAGTTTGCACAACAGCAGGATTTAAGCATACCAGATTTTGCAGTTTTGTAAGATTTTTCATCGAACCTGTGGTATGTTCTGCACACAAAACAGCTCTTTAGATAACATCCTTGGGCACGTTTCTCTACTGCAAAGCCCACTTTTAGAAGCGGTCTTTTATATAAAACTGCTGTGTTCAACAGAAAACCCCCTGCACCGCAAATGCTCTGTCACTGGAAAAGCACAGCTCCAAAATGCAGAATCAGAGCTCCGATGAGAACGGGTCCAGCAAGCCCGTTCCACATCTACGTCTTGGCATTATCAGTCACATTTCAGAATAAGCCGTGCCACTATGATCCTCACTGAAAAAAGCAGCTTTGCCGTTCAGCGACTGCGCCGTGCTGCCTGCCCTCGCGCGTTACCGCAYGGCAGCGCTGCTCAGGAGCAATTCCTGCGCGCCATTTACAAAACATAACTATTTCAAGAGCCAACATCAATCCGTTAATGCTGCTCTGTTCCCTMATGAATGCTCCAGATCTACGTGCTCCACTCCTCATGTAATTTTAAGTAAGGACTACACTGAGCTTTCACATTACTAAACGTACTACAGAGACAGCGATGGTACAGGATCCTCTGGATAGTCCTGGAAGTACCTGCTAGATATCCCCTACAGTAAACTTTTTCTGAAACTTTGACTTTGGGGAAAAACCATTAAGAAACACATTTGATTCACAATTTACAAAGTGGATGCAATTCCAATTCCCCAAACCAAAAAGAGCCTCTTGAGCTTACTGAATAATGACAGACGATCTGCTTTACACAGTATTCATAATTAAGTGCAAATGTCAGTGCATAAAAGAAAATAAAAAYGGACAAAAGAGATGAGAATTTCTTAGTGTGTGACTGTCACTGCATTTCTGCACCCACGAGTGCATTAGATTTAAAGATTTGGGTTTAGAAAGACACAGATCTTCCTCCAGCACTCCAGAAAGTCATTTTAGGCACAAAGTAGAAACAAAATAAGCTACTGAGCTTAAATTATTTATGTAAAAAATAARCACATGTTCTTTTACATGTATGAGAGAGAAAAAGGGAATGTAACTACTACCATCACTAAGTTCAACAGTACTAATTATTCTGGTGCAATTAGACGTGCACCAGAACTGCTACGCGGTGGCAGGCGTCTCCAGGAGAGGTGTCAGCAACAGCTTCAGCGAGGTTTTGATTCAAAATGATGTCCTGCACCAGGACTGCCGCAGGAAGGCTTTGGAAATAAAAATCATTAGAGCTAAAGTAATGATTTCAGAAGACGCACAAACAAAGAGGCAACCAGAGCCCCGATTGCTGCATTTGCCCTAACGAAACCAGGAAACCTCCAGCGACGGTACCCGTCTCGCCTCTCCCGCGGGTGCCAGGCCCCGGCGCGGGGCGGTGCGCACTCTTTCTGCCCCCAAGGCTTTTTGGACCTTCCTCGTAGCTCATCCTACAAACGGCAGCACACACCTTAACGCCAAGGTACGGGGGAGAAGAAAAGGCCAGTGCCCCAGGGGAGCCGGGGGACGGCACTGCAGGCTGCAGCGCCAGCATCCGCCCCAGCACGCGGAGTCACCCTGGGAACGAAGGGAGAAACAGAAATGCAAGGCTAGATTTAGCCCCAAGTGAGAGGCTGCTGCTGCTCTGGGGGACCGAACAGTGCCATCCGTGAGCCACGCRCGTGCCCTGATGGAGAAGTGAAACGAACGGAATTATTCTGGATTTACACTCCTGAAAAGCAGAATTTCAGCCTAGCCCCAAGGAACTTCTGTTGGCATGGAAGTGCGGCACGGGAGGCACCAAYGCCCTCGCCTCCAGGGAAACGCTGCTGTCTTCTCACAGCACAGCCAAGGGTGCCCAAGGACGGGCACGTGAGGAGAGCGTTTGGCGAGTGCAGGCTGGGCGAGATTCAACCTCRCCCGTGGGGCAACGGCATTTTGGCAGAGCTCAGACACTGCAGGAGGAGGTTTCTGGAGAAATACCACACTAAGAAATCGGTATCTTTGACAATATCACAGTTCCCTGCTCTCTATCTGGCAAGATGTGGGTGAGGCACTTGTGTCTGAAGGACCCTGAGATAACCCACGAAGCTTCCCATCCCCCAGCGGCCAGCGCGGGTGCTCATCAGCAAGCTGTCTGACCCGCGACAGCGGACAGGAGCCTGTCAGGCAAAACGAGATGTAAAGAACAGGAATGAAACAGCAGCTGTGCTGCGCCTTCTCTTGATGCATTTCCTTCCTTTCCCTCACTTGCATGCTCCAAGCCAGGAGCGGACTGCTGAGATCAGAAAACACCAAAGTGGTGAAACGCCACCTCCGAAATGTGGGAGGCACAAAGTAAGAGAGCCAGAACTGCTACTACATCGCTTGAAATGGGAATGGCAGAAGGGAAGAGGATTCTGAGAAATGCATGAAAAGCCTTCACACATCACCTCTGGAAGTCGCAGGTGCTTTCCTTTCCGTTTCCCTCAGTGGTACCATGCGACGAGCCCCGTTGCTCCATCGCTCACCTGCCGCCGGAGAAGTGCCCGTGCCGCGCTGACGGGCCGCGCTCTGCTGCTGCCGCCGTGCAGACCTGTGATCCTCCGCTCACGCGTTTCTCACTCTGCAGTGGCTCCCTGGATACACTTGCCAGCAAATGCTTGGAGCCAAGCCAGGATTTACACCCAAAGCATCAAAGCCTTACAAGAAAGGAGGTATGTGTGAGGTGAGAAGCTCCTTGTTATCGACAAGGACYGGAAGACTCTCCCTCCGAGTACAATGGTAGAGATTGGAGGATGTMTATGCCAAATAGAGACACGGTATACTGGAAATCAAATCATTAGCAATGAGAATCTAACCTAAAATATGAGCATGGATTTTATTCTAGTCTCTTTTGGCTTGCATATAMCTGACCAATGCAATTAATAAATGTCAAAAGAGGAAGTGATTAAGGAAAGGTTTTAGTACGTATTTCCCATACACCCCGAGAACAGCTCTGTGTTGYGCTAGAGGTCAGCACAGGTGGCTGAACATTTACTAACTAAACCCCATACATTAAGCCAGACTCAAAGAAAAAGGATCCAAATGGCTGGGAGTGAACAGGATTTCAATGAAGACTCCAGCTGCGAAGAGCTGGAGCTGGCGCAGGAAGAGAGATGAAAGGGTCTATTCAGGCCATGTACTTTTTAAGAGGAATTTACTACAATTCATCTAAGCAGAAATGGATATTTTCACTGCAGCCCATTTAAAACCAAACTACCTCAAAGCTTATACTGCGAACCTCTACGTTCTGAGTAAGAAAAACAAAATAAGAAAAAGCCCCAAATTAAAAAGGCTTCTTTGTGAGGGTTCGCTGATACACTTAAAGCATCGCCGCATGTTTCTCACTTTATGCTGGAAAAGAAGAAGAGGGTCACTTAGAGACGAGGCTTCAGTACAATTCAGAAGCAATGTATTATTTGTTTTTCTTCTCTTTTACATCTCCTCTCCTGTGGCTGTAACAGATGCAGGGAGTTCATCTGACATGGATTGCACCAGATGGYATTAATTTATTGCAAAACTGTTTTCTTTTTCTAGAAAGACTTTGTTGATGTCCCTCAACTTCAGTCAAGTTCACTTCATTAAATCAGCTCTGTGTATTCAAACTTGGTCTCTGGACATAATGGCTCATCACAAAGTACCCTTAGATTCAGACAGACTTCGTTTTAACAGCAAACAATTAAATGCAGACATGGGGTTGGATCTGCAACCCATCTTGGGTGGAGCTGAGCAGAATTATGGCTGCTGACTGTAGCTCAGGTTCTCCAGAATATTTATTTTCCTTCCTAGAGGAAGGAAATGAAAAGCCAGGCATCTTCCAACTTCTCCATCACCAAAGAGGAAGGAAGTGCACTTGTCCAGCCTTTTCCTGGGCAATATCCTCTGACTTTTGCCTTCRTTTCACAGGTTCGAGGCCGAGTCAGGGAGGACCTCCACTGGGCACAGCAGGGCTAGCCACGCTCTCACAGGAGCATTCCTGGGGAGATCAGAGTCAGCACRTCTCCAAATAACATAAACAGCAAACTTCAAACACTTGGTATTCAGATGGAAAACCAAACAGCCTAAGTGTGTCAGAGAGAAACCAGCAAGCGAGTCAGTGAGCACCGGAAGGATGGGAGCCTTAATACAGGCGTGGGGCTTTTAGGAAGGAGAATTTCGCAACTCAGGCGTAAGCKTCAGACGATCGGACCCCAGCCAAGGCAGCTGCAGCTCCAGCGCAGAGTGCCCTTGAGCGCACCAAAAGACCGAATCCAGCCAAAGCCGCGGCAGGAGTCAGKCTGCCCCTCAGCAAAACACCCCGGGCTGGAGTCAGGCTCCCAGGAAGCTGGTGCCAACGAGCGGGAGCCTGGGCCAGACTCCTGGGCTGAGCCAGCTTAGCGAGGCCTATATTCTCCAAACAGCACTAGAAACACGCACGGCGCTGTCTATACCATAAAATGCTTTGTCCTAAACGWACCAGCTCGTTCAGCCTTGCTAATCACAGTAACAGCTCTGCTGACAGGATCTGGCACCCGGACCCAGCTTGCAGGAGCACTGCAGGGCCAGTGCGCTCGCTGTTGGGAAGCAYGTCGCTGATATTTGCTCTTTAACAACGTCATGCAAATAAGCACGCTGACCAATGCAAGTTTCACCATCCTCTTATGGACTACACTGATTTACAGAAGATGGTCTTTCAAGGAATATTAAATMAAAAAAATGCAGATATGAGTTTTGGCTTAGGAAACTCCTCAGCTGCAGGTGTCTGGTAGCAGTGCAGATGTGCTAGTGGAAGCGCACCTCTGAGCTTGTCCCATTTTACTCTTCTTTAAGAAATCTGTGCGAGTCTGGATACTGGGAGAGATCGGATTGTGATACAAACACAAGTGTTCCTAGGCTCCGATGACAGGCTTTCACAGAGTTTTAAAAGATATACCACAGAATCATTGTCAAGTGATTATTCTTCATTTATTTCTAAATAGGCCTTAAAAATCCAGTGTACRTTCCTCTACAGCACTATCCRGCCTGTACCTTTGACTCTGGAGGAGAAGAGTCCTCATGGGACTAGAGGTGCAGCACCTCAGCCAGCCCAGAGCAATTACCAGCTTCCCAAAATAGAAGCCAGCAAGTGCTCTGCCAGCTGAGACACCAGAAACTCCGAACTGAATCCTACCAGATCCAAATTACCCATGTAACATAACATGCTGCAGATACTTTGAAGCCAAATGGCAGATTCCCTCCGGCTCATAMAAATTCACTGAAATATACCCCTCGTTAATTTGTTGGCAAAATATTGCAAACTTCACAAATWCCACGGGGCAAAAGTCAAACATTGCACACCATGTGATTTTTGTTAAGATATTAAATTTGCAAGAGAACAGCATTTCCCATAACCTCAGAGATTAAAAAGATGGTGAGTATTTTGCTGTAATTGGTCTTATTTCTATCTGTGCTGCATTTATGAATAATATTAATTCACACACAATTTAAGCCATATGGTGGAAAGAAAATTAAAAAGTTACAAAAAAAATTTAGCTGTTATGTTCTCTGTGCCTGGACAATTTTCTTGTTAGGTTTCAAGTTATAAATCTTTTTTAGCTTTAAACAAAAGCAAATACACATTTTTAAGATGAACAACTAATTTTTCATCRTCTCAGCACAAGAATGGCCATTACMTCATATCRCTACCACATTCAACTGGGGAGAGAGAGCTGCTTGCCAAGATGTAAAAAGTCTGTCCTTCCTACAAAAAAAGGARAACTGAAATGATACAGATTTATGGGCAAAGCAGGTGATTATAAGTAATACATTTCCAGCTCACCTCTCTCTCAGCAAAAATCTTTCAAAGGAGCACAGCAGCTGAAGGTAGCCCTGAGCATCACATGCCTCCATGGCCTGACCCCTCCTTGACCAGATCTCCATGAGGAAGCCCCTGCATAGGCTCATACGTGGGTATTTATATCCCCCCAGGGTCTCAGTGTTGTTTTTCTTGTCCTTCTGCCGCAGAACCACACCTGCCTGTCCAGAGCACCTGGGGAGGTGGCGGTGGGATTTCAGCCGCCCTGGGCTGAGCCAGCTGGGCTGGAGCAGCTGCACCTCCCAGTGCCGGCACAGCAAGGCCACAAACAAAGTCCACCTGTATTCTAACAAGCTCCTCAAGAGAGGAGTCACCCCTTCAGTCCAGATGAACATCAACAGAAATCCCAGCTGGGTTTGCTTGCTCCCCGCATGTACTTAAGGGAAATTTCCTCTTGCTGTTGTCTTTTACTCTGTAACATTAATTGTACTCAAAAGGGCATTTTGGAAAATAGACCCAACCAAGTTTAGAGAACTCAATTCTCTTTGTGTTCCCTTAAGTTGAATTAAATGAGACTAATGTGCTTTAAAAGTTCTTGAGCAATACAATTAAAGCCATTACAACTCAATAGCTCTGCAATATTGACTTCACAACTGAAAGAGAACTGGTTTTCTGGGAACGAATGGGAATTCCTGCATTTCTAATGGGAGACATTTAGTAGAGACATACGCTTTTTGGAGGGTCTCTCTCATTTGTAAATACTGTAAGGTGTTTATTCCAGGGGTGCCAGGCAGTTTTCACCACAGCACAGCTGGGTTTCCTGGTAGTTGTCCAGCAACACACCTCACGGACCCATCTGTGCCTCTGCAGAGCTTTCTCTCCGCCTGCCGCTTAAAAGCTCTGGGAGTTTAATAAYAGAGAACAACTCATGTAGCATTAGCATGATTAAACGCTCGAGCAAAAGATTACCCAAGTTAAAATAACCAGATGTCTAAATTCAGAAGGGACGATTCTAATTTTTTAAGCTCATCAGACTGACTTCTCCAAGTATCCATTTTGTCCCGCTTTTACCCTAGGGCTTGCCTTTGTCCTAGCAGCAGTTCCTTTCTTCCGCTAACGGCCCTGCCGTACAGCACAGCGCACTCCTCGTTTCCAGTCTTATCCCTGCTCACTCACCTTAGCATTGCYTACTTTACAGAAATGCTCAAAAGTCCAAGGTGAGACCGAAGTACCTGGACTTGATGACTTCCCACACATCCCTCTACTCTCACASTTCTGGTCTCATTTGTCCCTTTGTCACCTAAATAGAGGGTGCACCCACAGGGCATGACGCGTGGCACAGGAATAACCAGTGTAGCTCTGCATCCCCCTTGCGAGGGAGACATGAACTTCTGCAGCAGTGCAGAGGCTCCAGCTAGATCCCTCCGTCACGTCAGGTGGAGCAGGTGCTGCTATATACCGTCACACCTCATACGGTCATATATAAGTATGCATGTGCACRTAATGCTGCATATATAATGGTGGCAGTCATCGCACCTAGTGTCAGACACCAGGTGCAGACATCCACCCCAGCCAGTTGCCTTAAAAGTGCAAAATCCAGTTGACCTGCTGGAGACTTTCACTGCTGCAGGAGGTAAGCTGCGTGCCTAAACCGCCCATTCCTCTCCAGGGATTAGAAAGGGACACCGGGGGTCATATACAGTGGAGAGTCTCTGTACGGTCAGGAAAAATCTAGCGGATGAATGCCCTGAACCACAGGGCGTGACTCGCTCCATCCTCGAGCAGGCATCTTCACTCGGGCGGACGAGCCGTGCTCTGAAGGTRCCTCCTGCCCCCACGGAGAAAGGGAGCCGCGCGCCCAGCTCGGAGCTCAAGAAACGTCTCCTAAAGGCAGTGCGATGCGCAGGAGCAAGGGCGGCCGCACGCCGAGGGGGCCGAGCCCCCCTAGGTCCTTCATCCGTAGTGTCATTACTGAACGTTTTACGGCAAGGGCGAGAAAAAACCGATGAACAGGAAAGGCGCTGACCTCCTCTTGCAGATTCAAGATCAAGATAATTAGTGAACTCATTACCCTTTTCCTGAACACCAATGTGTCTCCATTTAATCCTGCACTTCGGTGCAAAGCAAAGGATCTTTTCATATAATGAAATGTCACTGAACTCAGGATACGTAACAGGAAAAGTTACTCTGCATACTACCTAAAATTGCTACCACCCCAGGTCACCACCACAATGTAGCCGCTTTTTTTTGTGTTTTAAAGGCTAGGAAATCTCTAGCCCGCTCACATAATTCCTAGTTTCCCAACCATCAGTCGTCTTTCACATTTCAGGGCGACACTGATCACCAGCRGCAATGAAGAGCGATTTTCCCCGCTCCGTGTAACGTTGGCCAGGCGACCGCACRGGCTCTCCGGCAGGATCCACAGGCTTTCCATGAGCGGGGGCTGCACAAAACAACAGGAAACCAAAATCACAATGTTCCGAGTCATAGGAAATTATCACAGCTACAAAGTAAATGTCAGACTGTATTTGCGAGGAGATYTGTTAATATAAATAAACCTTTCAAGGTAATGTGGGCTAATCAGATACTCCTCTTAACAGGTGACCACAGAGCAACCTAAATACCTGTGATCTACTGTTTTTCGTAAAAGACACAAGAAAAACCTGCTGTTTTGCRTTGTGTCAGACTGAACAAAAGCAATACTCACAAGTTTAGGCTGTTTTTTGCTTTGCATTTTTTCATTCATTAACAGGACCAGCTGCAAATCTTTGCCAGGTTGAACCAGCCACATTCACACAGAGCCAGTACTTGTACCAAAAATAGTATTATGTGAAAAATATGGCTTTTCTGTCCTACTTCATAACACAGAAAGCCTTGAACACTGAACGCACATTTGTTTGGGCACTTTCATCTGATCAGCTAGACTGCAATTAGTTTTCTTCATGTTCTTCTCCCCTTCCCAGAAACACAGGGATACTATCCGGGTCAAAATTCATTTTAAGACCAAAACTAAATTTATTGTTGGCACTCATTTTAACCATATGGGTAGAATGTTTTTTTAAAGATACAGKGTGCTCCACTCCTAGGTTATGTGGTTTCGATTCAGAATCACTCTTTACGTTCTTCACTCAAATCCCTGCAAAAAGGTGCTCAGCAAAAGCAGCTCTTCTCCCTGGAAAATCAGGTTGACAGCAGTGAAATAACAGCGGACTACAGGGCTTTACGCTCCTCAGTGGTGACACAGACCAGAAGAGAGCCTTACACAGAGTATTAGAAACTCATTAAACACACAATCTCATTGCTCAGGATTGAGCCTGAACCTTTCGTCCACCCGCGCTACACCGATCCGCGTATGCAGGCCCRTAGTACTGCTATAAGCCAGGTCTCAACACACGTCCCAGTTCACTGCCAGCTCTGCCCGGCCCTCGCAGAACGGCTGTGCACGTGGCGTGCCAAGCAGGAGGGTTTGCACCTCCTCACGCCCTGGGGTGAGCTGGGCTGCACAACGCACCCACCACGGCAGGGGCTCAGGGTCCCAGGACGGGAGCAGACGTGTGCTTTCAGGAGGTCCCACCAGGGCACCCCCAGCACAGCTTCTCCCGGGACACAGCATCCACGGACACACAGAAGTACACCCGGGCTGCAGGGAGGGCAAGAAAACCTCTAGCCCTTACCCCTGCTAAACGGCAAGGTAAATCCTGTCCCATGCCCCTACACCACTGAAGGGCCCACGATGCGAAAAGCAGCACCAGCGCGGCTGACGAACCAGCCATCCGAAGGCGCATGGAGGGCCTCAGCGATCTCCAACACGGTCATGCCAACCGCAGACCTGCCAGCAACTAGCTGGCTGCAAAGCCCCGGCTGGCGAGCCACCAGACAGCTCACTGGGAGCATAAATCAGCAATAAGCAGCACTATCCAACACTATGTCGCTAACAAATCAGTAAGGGATTATAAGAGAGATATGTCATTCAGCAGGAATAAAGCATGGGATGATGTCAATGGCCACCATACTTTAGTTGCCCTGATGTGTGGAGAAGCTGCTCTGTAACAGCTCCTTACAAGCACGAACAAGCTCTTCATGAACAAGTCAGACAAGGTGCATCCTGCACTTCTCACTTCAAACCTCATGGCACCAAAGGTGACTGCTTTCAGCCAAATGCAGTAAAACCAAAGCCAAAAATCTTCATAGTATTTAGATTCCCAGTGCTTCTGTCTGTGCTCACCTTTACACAGACTTCACATGCAACYGTGCTACTAATTTTTTTTATTCAACCTCCAAACTAGGCTTAGATCCAGAGATGGAGTAGGCTTATTTTGGAGTGTCCGAATCATTACTCCAGTGAGAGATTTTATGCAGATCCTCTTTTTTTGCCACACYTCCTGTAAAGGATGGAGAATCAGCAAAGCTTTTTCATCAGTTTCAGTAAAATTAGTGCAGTGAGATACCAGTGAAGCAACTCTCTGGATTTCTGCTGCATTACCTGGACCTAGATGAAGCTCTTCACCTCCATGTTCCAAATATTCGTAATTAAGGATGGACCTGAAAGGTAGATGTCCACCCTATGAGTCTGATTCTCCTGGAGAGGCAATGACTTCCTACAAGAGCTTCTGTACGGTGCACTGCGCTGTCGACAGAGGATAGCTGTATTTCACAGCTCACAGTTAGGATGGGAAGAAGAAAAAGGTGTCAAGAAAAGTAATGAATAGGGCGATTTGTTTCTTCTTTTCTGCCCCCTCCCCCTGCTCCTCTTTAGGCTCTCATTTCTTCAAAAGCAATTCATTCCTGTGGTATGTCACTTTAACAACTGCTCACACTTTTGAAGAACATTTGCAATGAAAAGAAACGCATGAAAAAATTCTTCCTTTTAAAAAAAGTTTAAGTTGAAAATGGAAAATGTTTTACTCTCTCAAGAACTTTTAACTTATTTTTTCTCTGTTTCACGGGCTGTGAGAGTTGTTTTCCCTGTATCAGTGACAGAAACGTCTCTTGCCAGCCAAAATCTCTCTCTGTTATTATTCAGCAGCTCCTGGAGGATCCGGCCACCTCCGGACTTGCGGAGCTCCTCAGCGGGAGCAGAATCCGGCCCCATCCGCGCCAGCGGGGCTGATGCAGAGTTTGAGGGGGGGAGGGAGGCCTGGGGTCCAGGGAGGAGAACTCTGCGGTGCATTAAACAACCACAGCCAGACTGCTGGATTTGTTGGCGAAACAYGTATGTGGATTTCAGACACTGCAGCTGAATAGCACAAGGATACCTGCCCCATAAGACACTATAAGAGACTGAAGAAATGTATGCACAATTCTTTGAGATGAGAGCTTTGAGATACTGGTGTTTTCCATCGGCTTTAGTTGAAAATCACATATTGGGATACAGGAGTATGACTGTACAAAACTTAAGCATGCAATACCGCACCACCAGCTTGAAACGTCACTGATTACTGAATTTTTTGCTCAGTAAAACTAAACAAAGCAGCACAACGGTAGGTCAGATGATTCAAATTAGATGTTAAAAAATGCTGTTCTCTTAGGCGAATGAAGGCACTGGAGCGTAAAACAAGATTGTATTTGTTTGAACTGGGTAAGAGGAATTCAGTGTTTTTCCCTTGCGGTGCTTCTCTTCAGACAGAGACGCTGTYGGCCCCAGCCTGGCCACAAGCTGGTCTTCCAAGTGCTCTGGCTCCTGACACCTCACAGTAACTCTTCCAGATCCGTTTTTTACATTTTCCTGCATGAAGTAACTTAGCTCTAAAGCATTTATTTCTCACCTGCCATTTAGGATACATTATATACAGCTACGATTATAATTTGGAATTGAGATAGGTCCCCTTTACAAACACAGTAACATTTGCTCTTTYTCGTTACATGGGTAAGCACTTGGAGTTTGCTAGGGCAGAGCCCGTGCCGTGACTTTGCTGATAGTCTTTAGTGCTCTGACAAAWGAAATGACCTTGAAGTTTCCTCCTATTGATCACGGATGCCATAAATCTTCTATTACACGCTTTAAAATAAAAGACAAATACYGTGATGCCTTGTTTTTTTCATATTCCATACATCACCTATGATAAGGGGATTGAAAATTGACTTATGGACCATAGTTATTTGGAGTAAGCTCCTTTGAGGCTATTTTCTCAACACAGAGGCAGTTTTTTATATGTGAACTTTTACTAACTCTTGTTGGTCAAGTGAAGCAAGGTCTCCTAGTAGACAAGATGATATTTGCCATTTGTCTGTTTTGCTATCACTCATTCGAAAATTTCAGGGAGTCTTYGAAGTCTTCAGGGGACCAAGTTTACTGAGTTCAATGCAAAGCGGAAAAATGGAAAAACTCAATTCACTGGAAAATCAGGTACCCCACACTGCCGGATGCTACAAGCCAATAAAAGCTCAACCTTCCTCTTGCCTACACAGATCCAAGGAGGGGGAATAATCCTACTGTTCATGCATAGCCAAGCACCTAACAGAAAGGAGAGCTTTTTGGGGAAAGCTATGTGTGTATGAAAGGGGAGGAATGAAGAGGGGACAGGAACAGAAAGGAAAGCTGCATAGACTATCAGACTAGAGGTCACAGATAAGAATGAAGAGAACTAGGGACCCCCAAAAAAGTGGAACTGAGGAATGATTCCAGAAAGAGGATCAGAGATCTGGGAGGAAGAACAGTGGGTAAGTTCAAGAGCAAGTAAAGAGCATTAAACAGAGGCCATGAGAGAGGGTCAGAGAGTCAGTGAGCTGCAAATGAGAAGGYAGGGAAAGAGCCAAGCACAGGGAGGGAAGATAGACATGAGATGCACACCAGACTTGGGGTAGCACGAAGAGAGGACTGCAGTCTCCTGCACTTTCTGAAGTAGATGGAGATGAGAGGACAGTTGGTGGGAGATAAATCACGCAAGAAGCTCCTTCTGGGTGCTACGTAGTTGTCCTGGGGAAGCTAAAATGTGCACTACTCCTTAGACATACGTCTCATTTTGTTGTCATTATCCTTGAGATGCAAGTCTGCAACTATTAGTGTTTTAGCTGCTTCTATATTTGCATCCCGAATGACTGAACTCAAAGTGGCTTGGGAATTATCTGGGATTTCACAGTAGCTAACAATAAATCATTTTAAGAGGGAAAGACAAGTGAATCAAATCTCTGAGTAAATATAGCCAATGCCAATTTACATCAGCCAGGATAGCTGGCTGCTATTATTCTAACAGCATTATAACAGCATTATTCTGCTATGGCCTGTGTAAAAAGCATGTTTCAGGCTCAACAGTGGACCACAATACACCTAAAAGATATTCTACTGCAAGCCTGTGCAGCCCACCACTGTCTTCATAACAGTCTGGACATCATTTTCTAAGACAGGCCAAAGCCAATAATTAGTTCAGTGCGTAATTACTTCTTTCAGTAAGTCTGCAATACATATTCTTTGTGGAATTTATTTAATGAAGGGCATTTGAGGATTTCAAAACTACAAAATGAAATTTGTTAACTGTTAGTAACTACCAAAGTAGATAATATATTAGTAGTTACAAATAATGAATCCATGTCAACTATAATTAACAGCACTCCGCAGAAGCTGCACTACTCCACATATCCCAGTATCCCACCCTTTGGATAGGACCAACCTAGAGTATCCACCACCACTTCTTGTGTTGTAATARTCCTACGAACAAAGAAACTTCTCAGAACTTATCCTCCAGCTAGTTTTTGTTTGGGCTTTTCTTTTTTTTCCCCTTTTCTAATGGAAATATTTGAGGCGTTGCATGAGGAATTGTTTTATTATTCAGCTCTCTTTTTCTAATGCAAAATGACAAGATTGACTGATACTTAGAAACTCTCCAGTGAAAGATGACACTAGATGATGCCAGAGGCTAAGCTGAAATAAATGTACAACTATTGTGCAAAATCACATACCCATCTATGAAACGTCTGGATAAATTTGCAGGTCCTTTGGATACTAGAAAGAAATTTCTCACTATGCATCGGTTCTCTTCTCTACAAATATGAATTCTTTCTTCTGTTCTCTGATGACCACTGCACCCTGCCTATATATATATATATTTTATCTTGAAAGTCATTTTATTGTACCCTGTATCTCAYGGTCAGGCATCTGAACAACAGATGGAGTGAAGGAAGCAGTTTAACAGAGGGCAGCATCTCTCAGCGGCTTTGAAAAGAAGATCACATGCACTTGGTGAAATAAGGAAGGCAAATTGCCTACAGGACTTCAGGCAAAATCTCCGAGTGTTGGAAGTCTAATGGGTTGATCTCCAAATATAACCACCGCAGTTTCAAGGGCTGTGCCGGGAGGGACTTCAGCTCCAGAGTGTTCACTAATTAASAGCACAGTCACTGCTTGAGTCACTGCTCAACACAACCCTTCCGACCTCTACTGTACGTGTGACAAAGTCATAAAAGCTCAAACACTCAGCAAACTGCGGCTATTTTACAAATGTGTCAGGGAAACACATAAAAGAAAACACTGACTAGAAAAGGCTCTCCCACAACCTACCGTGTAATGCAACATGTGTTTCGGATGAATTTTCAGTCACTACYGCCAAGTGTAACTTCCTCATGCAACACGGTCTCCCTTGAACCTTGCTGGAAATGCAGACACACGCGCTGGGATAAAATAGTGGCGCTTTATCTCCAAATGCAGACAACAAAAAGCACTCAGATAAGAGTAAAGAATTTGTTTACTTCTAATGGATTTCTGCCACTGGAAAGAGAAATAAATGTCCTGTCAGTTTTAAAAATATATATACTCATATTATCTACAGTATTGATCTAGGGAAGAGAAAGCTGTCTAATAGGAAAGTGTAAAATTTATTTAAACTTCACAACATACTCAATGACAAAGAGGTACATGCATATTCACAAACCATACAGGGATTTTTTTTTTAATGAATTTCAATTCTTTTTAGTTCTGAAATCTGATTTGAGGACATTTGTTATCGCTTTGGATAAAAAAAATAGAGCCTTACAATACTGGTATATACTGTAAATACAGTACGTGGGTTACAGGCTTTATAAAGCTGTAACCTTGGTAAAGCAGATATAGGGACTTCTCTCCAAGCCATATCCAGCAGGACGATCAGTTCTTATCGGAAAACTTGATTCAAAAACCATCAGTAGCAGAACACCTTTAAAGATAACTCTTTGGCAATTATCTGAAATATGAGTTACCTGCAGAGAGACCTGACAGGTGCTAATCTGCTGTAATGAAAGCCTGTAAGAATACCTAATGTGAAAATCCAGCATCTTGAAGATTACTTTGCTAAACTCAGAAGAAAATGGCTGCATCGACGCAGGAGAAGGACCGTGTTTGAGAGCTGGGACAGAACCGCAGGTAGAGGTTCGGACGAGTGGGAGCAGAGAGGAACCTGCTGCTGATGCTAGGMAATCCATGAAGGGACTGGAATGTGCATCCTGCGGAGCAAAGTTAAGTCTTCCATACAGGTCTGCGAGACTTATAAGCCAAGACAGGTATGGGACTCAAATCTCTATTTTCATCAAGACAAAATTCTGCAGAACTTTTACTTAAACTGCAGAACTTTAACTTAAACTGCTGTTTAATCATCAGCTGGAGCTTGCAGCCTGAATAAAGTTTATTGCTTCACACTGGACTGAACCCCTCTCCTCAGACACACGCTGCAGACTGACAGCAAACGTAATACAACTGTTGTGATGGCCACTGACTCCTCAAAACGATTTCCGTGGGAGTCAATAAAATAAAACAGCCGTCAGTACGACAGAATTGAGACCTTACTCAGACATGAAAACTTTTACAGCAAGCTACATGGAAAAATATGTTTTAAAGGCAAAAAAGAATCAGTAAGGAAATGGGTTTGGAGSTGAAGACAGGATTTAGTACTCAGACAAGAATGATTGTAACATGATGGATTTAACTGAAACGCAACTGGACCTCAACAACAAGCAAAGCTGAACGACTGGTTGCAAAGATGGGTTAAAATGCACCGTTCCGAACTCCAAAGCAGCAGACTCATATGTCACAACTGGAGATAACAGAGATGAACTATGGATTCGGGCAGTGCGGGACAGAACCTTAGGAGGTGAAAATTGAAAAAAGTCATGGTAACAAATCCCATTACACAAGAGGGTGACAGCTCATCGGAAAGCCTGGGAAGAGGGAGGAGATAAAACCAGACGAAAAAGGTGTCTCTGGAAAATGAGTATTATTATTAGTTGGGAACTGTAACTGTTCAGACGTAAGTTGTTAACTCCAGGTACCTGCCGTAGAAAGCAAAGTCCGATGTGGCCACGCTCCTGGCAGTTCCCCTCTGGTGCTGCAAGGCCTGCAGSGTCACCTCCTGCAGAGCATCAGTGGCGATGGCCAAGAGCTCCCAGACCTGCCCGCTGGTCTGTCCTATGGCTCTCACGGACACACTAAGATATTGTGGCACTCGTGAACCAGCGGTGTTAATGTTCATGAAGAATCACAGGGACTATTAGTAGGYCCATAGCCCGAGACCTGGTTATCAGGTACCCCAGGGCCCGAGAAACAATGTCCTTCGCCAGCAGTGCTCCAGCCCCGTCATTCCACACATCAGATGCTGCCCTGGGAATSTGCTTGCAGCCCACGTGAGCCGCTCGGGAGCAGCGGGCTGTTCAGTGCTTGGGAACTCTTCAGGCRAGGCAGAATAAAAGTGTGGCCAAGAGGCTGCTCATCAGCGGGGCCATGGASCACATGTAAGCAGAAAATGAAGAGAAAGGAAGCTTAAATGTTGGAACTACATGTATGGGTGAGAGAGGGGAGAGCTGGCCATTAGTCAGGGTGAGCTGGTGCGTCAGTCCCACCTCTCACATCAGCCAGAAGGATGATTTGGGGTCTGACCCGGCAACGTGCAGCWGCCAAGGGTGCCCGCAGCTGGCATCAGCCCTGGCGCCAGGCCCACCGAAAACGGGGAGGAAGGAGGCAAAGGACCAGAGAGCAGAGCAAAGGGCTGGGGGAAAACGGGCAAGAAGGAAAAGGTGAAAATGTGATGCAGGGGTAGACAGAGGTGAGCAAGACGGGCAGAGGGCTGGGGGGTGGGTAAGAAGAAAGACGGACATGAAGATTATTTCTCAAGGATATCAGCTAGCAAATCTGATCAYGTTTGGTGGTTTTTTTCGATAAAAGATGTTCACATGGAAAATGGCATTTCAAAACATAAAATTAGGAATACAGAGTCATTCATTTAGTGGCAAAGTCTGGAAGCATTTGGGGAAGCCTGTGGTCTCATTTTTTCATGTTGTGCTTTGCTCCCTCTGCTTAACGGGCAAGTAAGAAATGAAAGAGAAAATCAGAGAAAAGAAAGGAGAAAAAAGGACACAGATTTTCAAAAGAAATATCAAAAATCTGAAAATGTTTATTCCTTCAGTTTTTAGCACTACCTTTTTTGCCATTTTTCARCCCATTCTCTCCTCCAGCCCTTGGTGCCCAGCTGCTCTGCAGCCATCCCTAGGGAAGCGCTCTTGTCCAGTGCTTGGCGTACAGGGAACACACACCTATGGCTACGGCCCTCAGGGAGCAGGGCTTCATAACTAGCCTTTTCTTGTAGGTTCATGCAATGAAATACAACATCTGGCAGGAAAGTGCACATCTGGGAGAGTTTGGGCTATGCAACAAGGAAGAACAAAGCATATCCCAACCTACCCACGTGTTTCCATGTAGATACTCCGAAGGGATGTGTGTCTGCCTGGTTCCCTGCTCCGAACAGGAGCCAGACACACCTCGGGGGAGTTTGAAGTGATTCCTCTACACTGCAGGGGAAAGTCACAGCATCGTACCAGCACGATCCTTCTCCCCGCAGAGGCGAGGGCAGGTGCAGAGCCCTGGGGTGCCCCAAAGCGAAGGCGGCTTGAGCTGCACGCGGWAACAGCGCGGCCCCGGCCCCAGCTCCTCCCCAGCCCAACGCGGAGCTCCGAGGCAACGAGGTGAGTTTGCACTACCGCTTCYGCCCGCCACTGACGTCGAAAGCAAAGAAAGTGCATGGATCCCAAACAGGTTTTCTCCTACTGAGTGTGTTCTGCTACTGTTTATAGACTTTTTAAGGCGACAAGACTAATGTGATTATGTAGTCTGCCTCTCTGCCCATCTGTTGGTCCCCGCTTTTGAATAATTTTCACAAAACACAAAGGGGCCACAGAAGGATCAAAGGTACAAAGTCCATACACACTCTGTGAAAATCAGTGACTGAGGAAGAAAGAGCTCATGAGCGGTGCCCGGGTGGAGGAAAAGGCAGCAAGAACTCATTCATTATACTGTATTTGTCACCGCAGCTGCCAAAAGGCCAACTGGCACGACGCAGCGGCCAGCTCATCAGTCCACGGGGCTCTGCAAACCAGCTGGAGCTTGTGCTGCCTCCTGCCCAAAGAGCGTCTCATAAAGGAYGTGGGTGAGGACCTGGGGGTTCCTGCAAGGGGACTGTGGGGAACAGCAACCCATAGGAAACCAGGCAGCACAGTCTGCAGAACTTGAGACCATTACTAAAACCCCTTCAGGTCCCAGGAGGGATCTACAATAGCGAATATTTCCTTTCATATCTGTCACTCCCTGGTCAGGTGTTTGCATGAACGCACGGCACAGAGGCATCTGTTCTCTTATTTAAAATATTATTGCCACAGTAAATTAACATATCGCTTCAATCACTTACATCCCTTTGAATCAGGGGCTAGTCAGACTTTGCCAAAAGAATAATTTATGTGAACTTTAAGCATTTGTCAAAAACGAAAATCTGAGGAGGAAGAAGAGGAGACAACCCAGCACAGTGGACATCTGCTTCTCCAGGCAGCTCCTTGCGCAGCAGGTTTCCGAGGTGTGCTCGCTCGGGAAGCACGCGCGGTCCTGGTCTATCAGTCTTCCAGAACCTTTCCCAGGGACACTTTGACATTTCAGAGCTTCTGCCCCTCCCCGCGACACTTCCCAATGGCAACTGCCACATAAAGGGATTCTGCTTAAAATTCAGGTTTAGTAACTGAGTCATATTGAGAAAACCTCAGGGTGCCTGTAAGATTTAAACGTAGGAAAACCGCCAGTGTCAGGCCATCAAACTGTTTACAACAAAAACAGTCTACCTCAAATGGCAAACGCATTGTTTTATCTCCTTTGCCAGGGCCTTGCTGCATGTAATTTAACACGACAAAGCACAGTACTGGACTTGGAGAATAATAAAAGCAGATGGAGCACTCTCTCTTTTATGTGACCTTTTTGTTGCTTGACTTGAATCAGGCTGTAAATTAGCCACACTAAGTAACTAGTGCTCCCCAAACCCACCTGTTCTCTCTACCAAACACATGCAGCCTTTCCTGCTAGGCTGTTTAGTTTAATGGTRTCTCTCTGACATCAGACAGATGTGACTTGATGCTGATGGTGCTACGTAAACTCTGCTAATGGAACCTCAAGGCAACCTTGAACAACAAAAAGCAACCTTGAACATCCAGCAGACAAACAAAAACTAAGCTCTAGCTGTTACAACTGCAAAGAAAGCCTTGCAAATGCGAACAGAATGATCCTGGGCAAGTGCCTTGCTCTCCCTGCCTGTAAATTCCTCATGGACAAAACAGTTGATGTGGGAAAGCACCGCATGTAAGCAGAGCTGGTGGCAAAAAAGTGAACATAACACTACACTACACTACAGAGGGTGAAAATTCTCCTTCTTGACGCAAATTTGCCATTTGTTGCAACCTGCCAAAAACCTAGACCTTTCCAATTTTTTCAAGACTAGAAGGATTAAGACWTATTTTGGATTAAGGAAATCATTTCACTTCGACAATCCTAGAGCAGTGGGATCTTTGTTATTACGCCATTCAGAATCGAAAGGCACTTCTACACTCAAAACACTTTGACACTTTTGGAGCAAAGTGGGGTGTTTTGACGGTCTTAGAGAATTCTCAAAAATCTTTTTACTTATGGAGGATACATCTTCCCATTCACAGGGGATGACAGAATATTCTTCCAAGCTTTTTTCCAAAGAGCTGTAGCGGTTAGTGCTCTCCATGTACATGGTCTACACAAAAGCTCTACAATACTTTTCTACTCCCATCCAACTGTGCAGCTCTCATTTGCAGTTTTTAAATGGATGCACTTAGGAAACTAAACTTGTTTTATCTCCTTACTCATTAACTGCAGAAGACTGATGTTTTGTCTTGGCTCAGTTAGGCTCCTCTGTGCGTGAGCTGGATACTGGACGGCTATGGCACCAGTTACCTAATCCAACTACAGCAGTCCAGTTACCATATAGGTTTCTCTTCTCCTTGTCATGAACCTCATGTCTTCTTCATACAAGGCAAAAGATTCCTTAAAGCTGAGCAGGAATAAGTTCACATATTAATATATTGCCTAGATCAGCCTAGATYCCTGTGCCTGATTACTCCCTTAGCATCTTCGTATTAAGGTTTCTGACCAGGGTGAAAGTAAAGCACAATTACAGCAAGAGTGTGAATGAAAACCGAGCTATACTGCCACACTTCACTTTCCATGTAGGATGCAGCCTTGATGCTACGAATAATGAACATGCATCACTGGARGAAAAAGAATGTAACATTCTGGACTGAAAGGAACAGCACCGAGGCCATCAGATTACAGCAGCAAAATGCCCCAAACAAATTACCAAATTCCACAGAGTGAACACACTCTGCTTATCCACCAGGCACCAAATCATTATCACGAGGTAACAACAACCACAGCAGCAGGAGAGCTACACCAGCRAAGAAGCAAGATGCAGAACTACAGGTTGTAGGAATAACGCTGGGAGATGAGATGATGATGGACCGTCTACAGGAGCTTTCTCATAAGCAGGGGTGTATCCACGTTATGCAAAATACCATGGAGAGAGAATYGAAAGATTTCCTAGAAACGATAGCAACACTGATGAACGGACCCTATACCTGGTGTCCTCTTTACACCACCCTGCTCTGCTCCAGTGTTCCTCTCTCATGGCCAAAGCTTCTGAAATCGCAGCGGCACAGCATGGGGTGCTCATTAATATTCCTCCGAGAGCTTCACGCTGGGACTCGGGCACCCACGAGACACGGCCATCTCACAAGCCTAGGGCATTCAGACACCCACGAGATAACTTACCACGCAGTGGTATCATCAAATGAGGAGAGGGATGGGAGCTCTCCTGTATTTTGATTTTTTTGCTGATGGGTCAGCCACTAAGGAAAAGCTTTAAATGCCACAGGACTTCTTTGTGGATCTGGTAAAGATCTAGAGGTTATTGCAACAATTTTTGTAAAGGTGGTATAAGACAAAGAATTCATTTTGGACCTGTAAAACTAAGAATTGCCAAATTAACATTTGTTGGTTACAATATAACATGATTACAGCTTCTGTGTAACACTGCAATATATTCAGCGAAACAGCGGGAGCCCGTAAATGAACACTTGTTAGTCAGGAATGAAATTCTGCCACAACAAAAACTATGCAACTGGATCCTGATCCAAAGCTTACAGGAGTCAAGGGAAACGATGCTTCTGCTTTCCACGAGCTTGAGACAAGGCCTCCGTTGCCTCCTAACATCAACATTTAAATCACATGCATTTCGTGCTGTTCTTTGTAAGTAGTTTTGTTCATTTACATCTCTGACACTAACAGCATAAACAATACACGTTAATAAGAAAACAAATGATTTGCCACTACTGTAGGGATTTCAGTGAATTTTAAATTTTCAAAACAATATCTCTCGGTCCAAAACATTACAGCATCAAATCAATTTGCCTTGATTCTGGATATCCATTTATCTGGGTTCTTCTAATAAAATGAGCACAAAGTGTTTATTAGTCTAACAGTTTATTTACACCACTTTGCACAAAGTTATAAAGAATGAAAGCAAACTTCCTAAGCGGGAAAGCCACTCGGAGGCTAAGTGGGCATCCTCCAAGGCTGGAGCTGCTCGAGGAGGCCGGGGAATCAGCACCCGCTTCCTAGGCAGTGTCAGAAGCACTTGGGCACATTAATTTTTAGGTTCCTTTGAAATACCATCCTGCACTGATTGAGGAGATGCTGCTGGCAATGTTAATGWCTTGCTAACAGCAACACTTTAGGAAACCTTTCTGACTGTACGCCCACTGTCTATGCCCTAAATACGCTGCACTGTGACAAGAAGAAAGTGCTTCTCACTCAAGCAAAGATAACGCTACGACAACCAAGAAGAAATGGGACGACCTCCCACCGCTTGTATTTGCATCCAATCTGCAAACAGTGGGGGACAATCGACCAGCAGTGAACATTTGGTTTGCACCACTTAACAGCTCTGCTCTAGACGAGAAGYGTCTACGTCAGCTAACGAGGTCACGCTCATCCTTCACAGAACTTTGCTCACTGCAGGAGAATCGCTGAGAATGCTCTTGGCCCATTACTGCCTTTCATATTTATCAGTCCCCTATTTATTCTTTCACTCAGCTCTAAACTGMAGCCAAAAATTGCAGCTGTACTTTATTCTAGACGTATGTTGGCCACGATGCAGAGTTATTTGGACACTGCYGAAAGTGTGAAAATGAGTAACTAGGTAAAATCTGTTTCTCTYTAGGTCTCCTGTTGCATTTTTCCTCACTTTCCTTTGGGCTTATTCCTAAATATTTTATTTTATTCTCAGGTTTAATCTGGAGCTGAAAAACATTCTGAGAAAGAGTAAAGGAAAAATAAAAAGTGTATCTATTAGAAATGACTGCACTGTTCTAGGGAGGGAGAAAAGGTGAGATGAAAAATTCAGATTTACATACTACAGCTGGAAGACCTCATTACATTATATTAAGCATCTACTCTCAGTATTTTCTTATTGACACTTCTACTGATTTGTTAAGAAAGGAAGAAGCTCCCCCAAACTTCCAAGTAGCGTTTTTTAATTGGAAAAACACTGTAAATGTCTATTGTGGCCACATTCAAGCGCATTCTAGGGACAAAGAACAGTTTGATGACACCCAGACYTTGTAGGCAATGGGCAGTGTAAACGTGTTGTGAGAACCAAGTGCAACGAGGCACCCAGTGATTCAGTCCACAGGTCGGCAGAGCCCCTCACGACCATTCACGACGACCTCCCGAATAACAGCACTTCTCCCAGAAAAGCCTTCCCATTTCCAGCAAGGGCGACTCCACAGAAGTGGAGTCCCTCCTTACAAGAAAAATGCTGCCTTTTTTCCTGTTGGACTATGACTAGCCTCAGCAGCCAAAACTTGGACCTTGCCAGACCCTTGTCTGCTAAACTAAAGAAGTCATTTCCAAAAGCCTTGTTTCCTACGCAAGCTATGTGAAYGGCGATCAGTTGACCTTTATCCCTTAAATAATCAGATTAAATTCACAGTTTTTCTGTGAATCTCTAAGCATTCTTGCATTTCTTCTCTGAATTCTCCACAATACAGCAATACGCTCCCTGAGCCTTGGCACAGGATTTTGGTAGCAGATGCTCCAGCAATAGTTTTACTGAGACTGACAAATTGTGCTACAGGTATGAAAGYATGTACTGACTTGCTTATATCCAGYCTAAAAGGCAATAAAGATGCCCTGTATCAGGAACTTTCTTCTCATCTTCATATATTCATCTGTAAATCATCAGTTACAATTTCAAGTTTTCGCACAAGTCAGTGAGGATAAATCCTGGAGCAAAGCACAGTGCCTGCTGTCCCCCTCCGCGACCCCGTGCCTCTCCCAGACAGGACTCCTCCGRCACACGGACAGCCGTCAGGCAGCTTTTGTCCGTTGTCCTGGGCCATATCAACTTCACATCTGCCTTTTCCTTAATCGAAGCATCTCATGTGGAGGCAGGTCACGAGGAGGAAGAGGAAAGTTCATTACAGCGTTGCGACTGCCACTGTTTACCAAGCTTGTCACTACAACCAAAATGTTACCATGCTTATTTTCCAAGGATATTTATGAAAACTCCAGCTTGACTGGCATTAACTATATTACTCTCTTTCAGCATTTGATTAACAAGTTTAAGGAGGACTTGTTAATGTATATTGGGTAGTGAGGATCATGTGTGTCATCTAGTGCTAGCAGAGAGATTTTGGCTGAAGGAAGAGTTTGGGATTGCATTTGAACCTATGAAGCTAGAACGTAGCTAACAGCTATGGAGACACAGAGGAAAATCAGGCTGTCGGGGAGTCACGCAGACTGGGAAGGGAGCACAGTTTGCATTGATCTGTGGAGTCTGAAGAAAATAAGCTATGAGCAACTTCTAGGTGCGTCATATTGGTCTGTTCGGGTATCCTCAGGTTCTGCCTGTGATGATGAAAAAGCATCAACTTCAAAACTCCCATTTTGAAGTTTCCACTTTGAAAAGTCACATTTCCCGGCTTGAAAAAAACATGAGTTTTGGATGTTTTTCCACTTTTTAAATATTTTTTCGAAATCCACAAACATGCAATTAACCCTGCTGCTGGAAAAGGCAGCAGTGGGGGCAATAAATTAGGCACAGGTTTATGAGGCTGCCACTGAAATGCTGGGGGGGGTGAGTAAAGGCTAGTTTTTGCCTTGACACTGCATCATAAACCATAACAATATAAACCACAACCTATTTTTTGACACTGTATTGTGCAATATACGATCTGAGAAAGGAAAAAGAAAAGGCAAAGAATTAAGATGAAGTCATTCAGAGGAATGCTTTGCCTCCCACAAAGATACTCTCGTGTCTAAGGGAGAGCTCCCAACACAGACCTTCCCCCAAGCAAACATTTGTTCCCTCTTCCCCTCACCAAGTTGGGCTGAAATATCCAGCAGATTCAACATTGAGTAACTGCGGACAAACAGCATTTTCACAGACGTTTCCTTAGAGATCTGGGCTCCACACGACAGAAGCGGCAGCAGCCCCGTGCAGARAGCCTTAGTCACTCTTGTACTAGATTTCCAGTGACAGGCTGCTGGAAATGCTTTGTACTTGTAATATAATATTAAAATCAATTAAAAAAACCCCTCTTTCTTTAATTAAGGCCAAATGGATGTGTGAAACTATCTGACAGATTTTTCAATAATTTAGYTAGAGTGGAATGATGGAAAGAGAAAATAGCATCGGAAGGTATTTAAAGCACAGCATGATAAGCAGCTAATCTGAATAGAAACGGCAGCTGTTTTTCCTCTGCGTCCAGCGAGCKTAATCGCCTGAAGATTAGGGAAAAGCCGCCACAGTGCAGACGACGGGAGGGAGAACAGGGACGGGCCGATGGCAGGTCCCACCCTGGACCCAGCTGCACGCGCTGTGCTCAGCGCCGCTGCTCACACGTCCTCGCTGGCTCCTCCGCTTTGCAAAGCCTTGGCCCTTGTGGCTGAGGGGGTCACTTAGCCCTTGCTCTGCGGATCCCAGGAGCAGCTCCCCGGGGCCCGGGGACGTGGGCACAGACGGGTACAATCCTTTGGCTCCTACAACTCCAATTTTCCACCTGGTTAGCTAGGACCGACTGGACCAGTGCTTGTGCATTTTGTTCTGTTTTGCCAGTTCTTCCAGGCATCTGCAGATGAAACTCAAGGGCACTAAGTCAGTCACATGCACCAGCTTCATCCTTTAAGAGCCTRTTTCAAATTCTGCTTCATGCTCTATTTTCTGCTAAGAATGATTATGTGCAAGAAAACCCCTAAACGTCACCCCTGTTCTCCAAACGCATTTGCACAACGCGGTTCTGCGGCAGCAACACGCAGCTTGGATCGCGTTGCCAACAGAAATCAAGGRTGTTGGCCCCATTTAACTGGGAACGAGGTAAACAAGAGACTTCCAAGCGCGGCACTTGTCTCCCGGAGAAGGCAYTGCCAAGGGGACGTGTACATCATGTACATACCCCGGAGACGCCCGGCAGCCCTGGTGCGGCCCACGGCATCGCCGCGCCAGCTGAGCGAAGCCCGCCCGGCCTCCGCGATCCACGCGGGCTTCCACCTCGGCAGGCAGGAGCCGCGAGGGAGGCCAGGGCGCCTCCAAAAACCGCATTTCTTTTCCAGTGCTGACGGGAAGGCTGCACRGCTACCGCAGGAAGGGGAGGGGTGGAACGGAGCTGCGTGGTGCCATTTCACGCCGCAGGCTCATCCTTGCAGCCCGAGATTGCAGCAGCCACGTCAAYGTCAGCAAACGTCAGCGTCTCCTGTAAAACACATCGCTGGTCTGCTGCCGGGGAAATGACTGACACTAACTCAGACAGCAGCTCCGACACCAACACATCTTCGATAAAAGCAAGCGGACGCGGGAGGAGCGGAAGGCGTCTCGCCCGCCCGGGGCGGCCGCACTGGCGGCAGGGCATCTGCGCTCACCAGCGCGGGCGGCCCGATACYGGCAGCCGCGGCAGCAAACCTCACCAGCGGCTGCAGAAAGCAGTCCCAGCAGGCAGCGGAGGTCCTCCTGGGAAGACTCACAGCCTGCAGCGCTTCGTCACCCATTGCAGACAGGCCAGGCTCGGTCGCACGCTTAGACCTTCTCCGGTATTCCTAGGGACGGCTATAAAACCCCAGCGAGAAAGCTCCCCCCGCCTGGAGTACGGATAAGAAGTCGACGCACGGCAGCTCTGCACAGAAGGGCCCATCTCCAGCCACGGCGAGTGCACCCCGTCCTGCCCCACAGCCGCCCACCGCCCACTGCCTCCTAACCGAAAGCTGACCATTCGTAGTGAGGTCGGGGAGAAAAGGGGTAAGAGCCAGCGCTGCACGCGGGACCGGCGCCGGCACCGCCGCTGAGCCGCCCCGGCGAGCGCTGCTGCACGCAGGGCAGAGGCAAGGCTGTCGTCTCTTTTCATTCTCCCTCATCCACTACAGAGCTCCTGATGCTTTTATGCACTTGCATTTCTGTTTCTGCTCCATCGCAGAATAAAAATGCTTACAGCTTCCAGACAAGCACACGTTGAGGCTCAAAGACCCAGCAGAATAGCACGGTCTTCTGGAAACGACGACAGGACTGAAAGCAACGGCACGTACCATAGGTGATCGAGACACCGTCATCTGCAGGTAGGTCTTAATGGACCCTTAGTTGTGTCTGCCTCCTGATGACCTACCCAGGGGAAGTCTAATACAGCCTTCCTTCATGTTAAATGCAACTCTTCATTTAGGAAATCACTCTCTACACTGAAAAAAAAATGCTAATGCTGACTTCTTACTGATCTGTAGTGTTGCCAGGTAACCAGCTGATCCTCTAGCAGACCTACCCCTATATTAATGCGATGCATTTAATGATTAGGAGACTGTTCAGACAAGTCAAATGAACATTACGAGTGTAGGAATAATAATTTAGCATTGCTTTAACATGTCTTTCAAAAAAGTGCAGGCCTTCCATTGCCTTCATGGGACTACAAAGCACAGTGAGATGGTGCCACTTTTTTTTCAGTCTATGAATGGAAATTTCATTTTAAGAGCAGAAAATATTCGAAACCAAGATATTTCTTCAGAGCTCCTGACTTTTGAATCTAAGAACTGTTCTAAATCAATTCAGAGTCCTAAAATGATCCTAGTTTATAACTCATGAACCTGTTTTCCACAGCCACCACCTGTTCGGCCTGGGTCATGCCCATTAATCAGGGATGTTTAGCTCATCTTTAATCCCAGGTGTCCAGGCAGTCGCTGGGGTTGGGGTGATCTCCGCACAAACTCCACATGCCCTGGGGAAGCTTCACAAGGCTTCACGAAACTGTTTACTTCCGACACAGCGGCACGCCACGAATCATCCCCGTGTTCAAGCTCTTTACACTCTTCTGTGTCTACAATGTACGTCAACAAGAGCAGCAGGTCTCCAGCTGATGTCGTTCAGATAGGAGATGTATCTGTCTGAGGAACTCCTCACCCTCTTCTTCTGTGCAGTTTAGTGGTTGTAGCAGGTTTAGTGGTGGGTAGAAGGCAACATTTAATATTCTAGCTGGGAGGAAAACTGGGAAGACTGAAGACTCTTCTGCCTTGAGAGAGGCTGCAAAAAAACCCAACACCTCTGCATTCATTCATTGAGACAGCGACCAAAGCACACAAACATGCTTTTATGTTTTTTGGCCTGTCTTCTGTCTTGCAGAGCTTTCATGACTGTCATTGCAGGCAATGTTACCCTTAATCTATAAGAAATGTAATTCTAGCTAAAAGCATCTGTTTGGTCTTTGAGTAATGAAAAGTCACGAAGAAAACTTAAGCCATTTCTGAGATGATCCATTAAAAGCTGACTACAAATCAAGGGCCTAAACCAATGTTGGATATGATGTGATGAATTACAGTAGCAGTTCTGTGTTCATCTTTTTCAAAATTTCTATGAGAAAAAAACACTCCTACGAAAACGATACGTTTTGCTCTGTGGCAAGCCCTCGCAGGCATCCCAACCGCCTACCTGCTGCTCCGCTTTGTTCCGCGACGCTTTTTATCTTTCAGCGGCACCAAAGCTAAGATTGGTCTAGAAAATTTCAACATGCCAGGGAAAAGGATATCTCTGCGAGGGCTGCGTCAGAACAAAAGCAGCATTTTAATATGTTGCTAATCACAGATCTTTGATGCACTGGTTGCTCTGTTGGATGATCTAGGTTTGTAGTAAGCTGCAGAAAAAATAGGTAGATTTTGTCAGTTTTACTCAGACGCTTTCTCTGCAGTCATTTTCCAAGGAAACAATTCCTCTACTTCTGCTTTTGGCCTAACATGTTACGTTAGATCTTAAGTCCTGATCCTGAGAAGTCATTATATAGCACATGTTTATAAGCATATCTTGTAAGACATTTAATACTATCTAGCAATCATAGAAAGTAGGGCTGAAAGGAACCTCAGGCCAGCTAACCTACCTCTGTACCCCAAGGTAGGAGCAAGTAGACGTAGGCCGTTCTCAATGGATGTTTGTTTAACCATTACTTTAAAACCTCTAAAATTGGTGATTTCTAGATCTCTTAACACACGGTGGAAAATAGCACTTTTCCCCCTCGGCGTAACACAACTCCTCTTTGCTGTAATTTTGGCTCGTTACTCCTAGTCCTGCCTGGGACAGCCGTGGAAAGCCTGCTCCTCCCGTGGCGGAGCTACGGCGCACGTAGCAGAGACCGCGCCGTGCGCCTGCAGCCTCTCGTCTCGAGACTGAACAACCCAGCTCCTTCCATCCCGCCTCCCGTGGCAGCCTGACGACAGCTCCGGCTGCCTGCGCTCGCCAGCGGGCCGGCGGCCCCTCGCCACGCAGCACCCAAACCACGCCGAGCTCTCCCGCCTTCCCCAGAGCCGTCGACGGGTGACAGCGCAGCAGGAGAGGGACCGTCTCCATATTAAAATGAGGGACCCGGCCACTCTTCTGTGGGTGTAAAATCACACCTAGTCCTCGTGCGTGAGAATGCACGGTCCTCATGGAGGCACGAGTCCGCACGGATGCACAAGGCAGTGAACCGATGCTAGGCGATTCTGGAGGAGAGACGTTGTCATCCTTCCCAACGGACCCGTTCCACTTTGCATTAATAGTTAAATCCTATGGAGCCAGAGCCTAACGATATGAGCACCGACTGGAGGAGGAGATGGATTTTCAGTCTCTCCTTCAGTTAATGTATTAATTCACTGTTTCCTATTTAAGCATTCAGCGTACAAGCACAGGGACTGCCAGCCCACGGCCTCTCCGCAGGCCTCCGCAAGGATGCTGACCCACGCGCCCTGCCTGCCATTCCCGCTCCAGCGAGGAGGCACGCCACGTTGGGTCCTGCAGCACCGAGCCATGTTCCTCGCGGACGCGAGGGAGATGTAGCCGCCCAGGAGACCACAGCGAAGGCAGGACCTGAACCGAGCCTCGGGGCCGTCACGGAGACCTGTCCCCCAGCGCGGCGGCTGCCAGCCACCTCTGCTTGCAAAACCTACCGCGGTGGCACTTCAGACCTGATGACTGCTAGCATAAACAAGCAAATTTCTGCGGATTTATAATTCCCCTGTCGCTGATTCAAGCTACTTTGTGAGCACAAGGTCTAATTTAAGAGCTTCGGTGCTGAACGATCCTGCCCTGGCGAGGCTCAGCCAGGCCGCTTCACCCGGCAGCTCCGCGGGGAGGAGCTGAGAGGGGCAGGGCCAAGGACGCCCGGCTCCCGCCGCACCGACAACGCGCGGCTGCGCCTGCTGCTGCCAAAACAGCCTCGAACAGGTCGTTTGGGCTCCCCGGAGGGGAGTGGGAGGCGGAAACGGCAAACCCACCCGCGCGAGCACCGCTGCCGCTCCGGAGCTGCCGACGCGGTGAGGGGTGCTCGTGCTTCTTCCAGCCCTGCACGACCTAATCATTCGCAAGCGCTTGCTGCTGCCGCGTTGCGGGCTCGAGCTCTTTGTCAAATTGCTCATGTTCAAGAGGAAAATAGCACCAATCATGACAGTACACAAGTGTTTCTGGTGACCACACGTGTATCTGCTTCACAACCTTGCAGCTCACACAGAAGCTAAGGGCACAGCAACCATTGCCTGTTACCCATAAAGGCTTCCAGCATCCTGCATAACGAATCTTTGCAAGAGTCTACGTTTAGGTTCACTCCATGCTATTGAAAAGAGACCTTAGATGAAGAAGCTGCAGTAAACAGAGAACAGCACAAATCATTATTTTCAAAGACTATTTCTTTCTTGGAGTCAGAGGGGCTCCCCAGAGCATCGCAGCGGGAGCGGGTCTAGCTGTCTGGGGAGCCCCGCTCGGCGCGGTGGGCAGCTCCCTCCCCTCCCCTAGCCCACAGCACACGTGTACAGTCCCAAAGCGAAAGCTCACCCGAAGATATGGGACATATCTGGGACAAATGGGACATTTCTGAATTAGAAACATTGAGTGTTGGGAGAATATTTCAACATGTTCAATTTTTGCAGTCACTCTGGTCTTTTCAGGAAAGCACATCAGCTTTTTTTTCTCTTTCTGTCCTCCGCTGATGCAGATGTCCATATGTGACTTCTTGACAAAGACAATTCTGCTCAAAAAATCACAAAGAGCAGCGTATCTGAGACACCGCTCCAGAGGCTCCATGTGCTGTCCATTTTATTACCTGCAGGTAATCTTACAGGACCTTTCTTCCCCTGCCGTATACCAATACCCTATTCCCTTCCACAAGGACAAAAGCAAACGTCCTATGTCCTCTGGGCCCACCAGTCAGAGTTTTGCCCTCCCCAGTTACTCACCAGACAATCCTTCTTCCTGCAGCTTTTTTAGGATCACTGAAGGTTTTCCCTGTGCTGGAGACTGCTCTAACCAACACGGTTTATCAAAGCTTCAGCGCCTCTCTGGCCTTTCCCATCATCAGGAGAATTAAACACAGAATTTTACTTGTGGCCTTCAGAATATAATATATGTGACCAGCAAAACTGCCCATAACGTGTCTGAAGCACTGCGCTGTAGAATTGAAGCGCTCATCTTTCTTTTGCGGTGTACAAGGAAAAGGACATACCTTGCGTTTGTCAATTAAGGAGGCTATTTCTCATGCTCATTCGCAATTAGCCACTGTTCATCTGTTCCTCCCACAGACGCACACCAACCCATTGCCCCTGCCAGCTCAACCTTACATGACTTTGCTCTCACCATTAAAGAAAGTTCTGGCAGAGAGAAAATTCCTAACGAAACTTTGCACGCTGTAATTGTTTGAGCTGGCAGGGACCATGCTGTGGTTCTGGAGTTCTTTACAGATTGCTTGTCCCAGTGCTATCATAACCCGCAAGGCACACTTTTAATACTATCCTGTTGTCTTTTCTCCAAGATGCCACCTTTCCTTAACATCCGACCTGGTGGCCATGCACTTGTGTGTGCCCTGCAACAACTATTCCATTACAATTCGGGAACAGTGGATTCCCCAGAAAGTCCTCCCCAGTGGCGGTGATGGCACTGCTGGTTTTCCTCCTCTGTGCTCCTCTTCTTACCCTACATCCCATCCCAGAAAAAATATACAAAAGCATAAAAGCACATTTCAAGCAAGAAAGATTATGAGGCATTTCAAATATTTCACTAAGTGGTTAATGAAGACAAACAGCTCCGCGGCCAGCAACAACGCTACGTGTTTAGTCCCAGGCAGGACTAACAAGGCTGCAGTGCAGATATTAGTACAGCAGACCAGTGAACCTCAGCCCCTCTGGCTTGGTGACACTCCTGCCTTCTCCTAGGCGTAAGAGAGGCTCTTCTTCCGCACGTAAGCAGGGATACTGTGTGCGAATGGTGTGTCAGCGCTTCCAGGAAACACCAGATTCATTGCACCTGCATGGACCAAACACTGCAGATCTGGGCTTAAAGTGCTCCTGGGAGGAGGCTGCCAATAGCAGAACCAGAGGTTCTAGCACCAGAGGTGCTAGACGCTGTGCACCTAAAGCTTGGCTTCGTGTGGGTAGATCCCAGCGCTGTCCTTTCCCTTGCTCTTTGGCAGCCGGCACAACACGCCTTTCAGGGGAAGCTGGAGAGCCCCTTACTGCAATGGTTTGTCCACGCTAAAAACAGAACAGATGTTAATGATCAGAGCCGCCAAAGCAGCTCAGAAACATCTCTTCCACAAAGAAAATCAGTGGTCAAAGTCCCACTATGCCAAACGCAATACAGAGAAAAATCAGTCTCCTGGCCCCGTTTGAATTTCTGTGCTTTGCTACACAAAGCAAAAAGCAATCCTAAGGCATTATGCTAGTCAGCTTGGAAATACTAAACTGACGCCCTGTGTGCACACCCATCTTCTGTCTCGTCTCTGCTGAACACAGAAGCTTCCAGCTGGCATGTCTCACACCTGGTGGAAATACAAAGCACGAGGCACGTCCCCTCCGTCCCTGGACCATTGACACCTCTCATTAAACAGGGCTAAATGATGAGCAGGATGATGCTTTCATGCGATGCAAACCCAAAGCGACAGCACTGCAGGGAAAGCCCCCTCTGCAGGAGCACAGAGAAGGGGCGAGAGGGCAGAGAGCGGGAGCAAACAGACCACGCTGTGCACGTCTGCATTTCTGCAGCGCGATCCTCCTCCAGCCAAATCACCACCTTGGGCAGGATAACTTCTCACTCACCATATGGCAGCCAGCCCCTCTGCCTGTGCTAGCGAAGCTACCTTCTTGCGTTACCTCCAGGTCCTAAATATGGACAACATAATCTATTTACGTATTTCATCATGGGGGAAATGCATCAAGTCCAGTGCAAAGGGGAAAAACATCCTGAAAACAGGAACAAGCCTGATCTGAAGCAGAACAGAGAGCTTGATCTACTCCACTACTAATGAACCACTAGCATAGAAGCAGACTAGGTGGATATATGGAGAGACTGTATCTTTCCACATGCCATAGGCCATAATCACTTCCCCAAACTCCGTAATATGTATTTCCTGTTGTGAAACAGCAAGAGCCACGACACAGCAAGGCAGCACGCTTCCCCTTACTGCGCGGGGTCCTGCAGCCTAGAGTCCAAGCGGACTGTGGGGCCAAACTCCTTGGCGGCTTTAGACTGGGCATTTAAAATCCATGCCAATCAAAGTTTAATGTTCATTAATACAACCAGATCTTAGATTTTTCATGTATTTGATCTAATGCTGGAGTCTGAAGCTCTGTTTTGTGAGTGCTCCAAACACAGGACATTCGCTAGCATAAATTTTAAAATAAAAGATAAAGCGAGACTTGAGGAAAGAGATGTAACAGCCTCATGAAATCATCATGCTGAAATATGCACATATTCTTCAAACACTGGCTGGGAGAAGGGCTTGGTGTTTTTTTTTTTAACATTAAACAAATTCATTTCCCTCTGCCCTTCATGTCACAGATTCAGCTCAGTATTTTTATCCTCCTGAATCCAAAGGGGAGGATACTTGACTCATAGGCTTGACTGAATGGACTACGTAAGTATATAATGTTGTTAATTATTTCTTCCATCCTCCTTAATATTCCACTTTGCCATAATGCCTGCAGTTGGGCTGCTGATGGCCTTCGTCGCTGTTTACCACACTCATCACGGCCTCCCCGCCTCCGACGCATCCCTCGCCCTGCAGAACTGCCAGCTGTATCCCGCCCTGCACGTCGGATGCCAGCTCCTTCGGGCAGAGGCGACCTGTCGGGGTGGCCCTCGAGCAGGGCTCTTGCACACTGCAGCAATGCAAACAAGTACGTAGGATTTCTGGATGAGATCACGAATATTTGTGTATCATTCTGCACAGCTGAGCCTGGTGGAGACTTTGTCTTGGGGAAGCCACAGGAACGTATAAAAACAAGAACAGAAATGTAGGCCCTATGTCACCAGGCTCCTTTCGTAAAACCTGCAGGAATTCATTCACTGTTAAAATTTAAGACACATTTTGACATAAAAGCGACCTCCAATCTTATACTTAGCCATCAACATGCCTTCACGCACCTTCGCGTGGAGCAGAATACAGCTCCATCTATTAGAGGCAGCAGCTTCGCTGGGAAAGGTCATGTCACTCTTTGCTTCATCCCTTCCCTGCGACTTTTCGCTTAACTTCTTCCTCAGATAAGGGGGAGAGGGCTGCAGACACCTGGTCACAATTTCATTACTGGGGGCCTCCAACAGCCTCTCCAAAATAAAGGGTGCCAACGAACAAACACAGATCGGGGCTTAAAAGATAATCGAGGCAAATGGGTGGCTTCTCACAGACTTCGAAAAGCCCTGTGCTACTCCAGAACGTAAAACCAAAAAACACACTACGTTTTAAAGTGACAGGATAATCAATTTTGACCCCCCAGCTGCTCCCCACGGCTCCTTTTCCCTGCGGGCTCTGCTGCCGGGCTGCCGCGAAGCCCGGCGCGGCGCCCGCGGCTGCGTTACGGCGGCTTGGCTGGATCCCCAACGCTGCTACGTGCAGCAGATTTTCTTAGCCAGACCGCGAAATGCAAACCATATTATTTTTGGATCACTAAAACAGTTATTAATACTTGAAAACCAGCTGTAATCTACTCGCGTTTAATTTCTAGTTTCACTGTCAACGAGCTAATTTAAATTTTAGAAAAGTTTGTGGCTCCCTAATTAAATTTGCTGGAAGCATTTCTCTGATCAGAAACGTAACGACCAGCGTAATTCAGCTTTGTCAGCTGCCTCCCCCATGCCAAAGCCAGGAGTTGCGGCTCCATCCCAGCAACATCCAGGGCGTATCTCAGCACTGACCTCAAACCACAGCTGACCAAAACCTGTTCTGCTGCACATGTCCTATTTACAAAAGTTCACACACCATTTTTGCAGAAGTTTTATGATATTGCAGTAAAACTGACAACCATTAAACGAAGCCTCGGGTTTTATGGCAGCTCATCAGGTACTTCACCAAACTGTCCATTTTTAATTTTACTTCGTTATGAATAACAGTGTGAACAGATCCTGCTCCAAAGGTGGTGTTCAAGGAGCGCGCTCCGGAGCGTGCAGTCGGTACCGCTGTGCAACCCAGTGGCTCTTGGACTGCAGGCAGCTGCGGACAGGAGGCAAAAAGTGAAGACTTGCAAATCACACATTAGAAATTTTACAGCGAGAGATGAATAAATATTTTATGAATCCAGCCTTCGTTAAGTCCAATGTGTGTATCAGAAATCGGTTTGCAAACAGCCCTCTAAATCTGACTTTAACCCCCCTCCTTTTGCTCGATGAGACTTGCTGTACGATTACCTCCCTCTGCAACGGTCCGAATACACGTGCATGGGGCTAAAGAAAGAGAGACGTAACTCGGGTTTGCAGTTTGCTGCGTTTGGTATTTTCTGGGTTTGAGCTGCTGCTTAGGTGCTAAATAAAATCTACAAAAGCTCCGGACAAGCCACCATCTCAGTTCACAGCCTCAGTGCCGGGGAGGGATACTTTTTGGTTTTACTAAGCAAGTTTGCAGCCATTTTAAGAACAACAAATAACAGCGCACGCAACCGAGTTGGCAGTGAAATTTATGCATCGAAATACAGCTGCTAAAATGCTTTAAATAAAGCAGTAGCTTGGATTTTGAGGTGTTCTTTAGTACTGAACTTGGGATGATTTCGCTCACGAAGAGGCTATTAACGCCCACGTAACCGTGAGTGCAGGCGCGCCGGGCCCGTGAGCCTCCGGGCCGGCTCCTCCGGGCTGCGGAGCGCCCTGGCACGGCCCCGGCGCCGAGCTCCCCCGGCCCCGGCGGCAGGCTGCTCTCTCACCGCACCCGCGTCCAGACGGCATCTAACCCTTCCTGACTTTTTTCCCTCTCGAATGATCTCTCTGAGTTACAGCTTCTCCCATCCGCCCACGCAGCCGAGCCGATCAGCGGGGCTCTCAGCCTGATTATTGAAATATCCCTCTGGGGACCCTGAGAAATGCAAACTCGACCTATTAAGAACTGCTGCAAACTCCACTTTTCTAGGCCATCGCATCCATCAGCTCCCCCCTCGCTGTGCGATCCTCTCCATCGCAAACGTGAGCCGGCTGGTGCCGAATTCACAGGACCCTCCGCAGCCTCGCCGCAGCCTCCCCTCCTCCTGCTAACCAGGACTGGAAAACCACTTTCTACCTATATATGAAGAATCAAAATTAATAATAATAACAATAAATAATCATGAAAGCTGCAGAGTCACGAACCAAAATGCAAAAGGGGTGGAAAAACAGACTGCGAGAGGCCAGGAACTCATAATGATGGATCACGCCAAAACCAAAGCAACGGTGCAAACGCGCTGGTAGCAATCCAGCTTCCCCGGTGCCGGGGCGCTCCGGCGGCGAGGCTCCCGCGGCCGAGGAATCGAGACGCGGTGCTTGAGTCACGGCGTTTGCGACAGGCTCCTCTGAACGAGCCGGGGTTAAATCAGATTTCACTCCTGCATTTCACAAAGCAATGCTGAAGATAGGAAGCACGTGTTTTTTGTTCCCTTCATAAAATACCCTGGAGCATATCTCCGCTCCTGATTAAAATTAAATGACAGCTTGGACTCCTCTGCAAAACTTTCCGGTAGATCTTGATCTTTCGATGCTTACTAGAGCGCATCACAAATTATTAATAAGTGAATTACATTTCCCCATGCCCTTTCATTAGACTGCTCATCAGAGCCAAACCTTCAAAGTCCAACAAAGTCTAATGACTGAGAAGGGACAGGTTATTTATACAGCTATATATATCTTGTCATTAAAGATGGCTTAAAGGCAGTGCATTTACAGGTGATTTCATAGACATAAGCAGAATCAGTCCAGGCAATAACATCTCTAATTACGGAATGAGGTAAATATTAATTAAACTATCTTTTACACAGAAAGTAGAAATAAAACGCCCACCTTCTGGAAAGCGAGCTGTAAGGGATGCACCAAACGTGGGGAAGAAAGGTCCCAAGAGACAACGCCGTACGACTCCCAGGCCCCCGGGATGTTTCGGACGACACAAACCACCCAAAGCAGGAGCGGCGAAGGTCGCTGGGTGCTGCTGTCAGCCCCCCGGGGCCTCTTTCCCACACGAGCTGAATAAAACCTTCGTGCTCGTGCAGAGAGGCATGAAAGGCTGAAAAGATGGAGAAGTCAGGAAAGCCATCTCTGCCTTTGCAATTTTCTTTCAGTAGCATCTCACCCAGCTTGAATTGCCCAGGAGAACACATTATCCTGTCCTCTGTCTAGTGAAGCACTGGATTAAAGAAATCTTGTTAGAGTCATTAAAAAACTCAACAGCCTAACCATTATAAAAGAGCACGTTAATTATTCCTGGTTCCCACCTTTCCTCAAGCGAGTCTCCTGATGCAGAAGACAAACACGAGGTCCCTGCAAAGTAATCTAAGTGCACATCGAAGCACGCTGCTGTCTCCCCTAACGAGGCCCATCAGCTTCTCTTATCTCATTACTTCTGAGTAGTAGATGCACATGTTAATAGCTTTGTAGAGCAATTTATGAGGAATAATAGACTGTTTTACTGCAACACCGCAATTGCAATGTAAGCTTTGAACCAGCACAATGATCCTACTGTATGAAGAGAGAAAATTAAGGATTCATTATTACAAAGAAAATGATTATAAGCCAAACACTTCATGGAGTTATTGATGGTCCTCTGGTTGATAAATAGGCTGTTAAAACGAACACCAAGAAGGTGTGCATCAAAGTGGCTTAGGCCCTGGCTAACCCATGGGCAGACATCAATAGCATCTGAAACGGAAACAGAAAGATTGGCCGTATTTCCTCATCGTTAATCGCTTTCCAATTGGAAAATGCCATGTTTATCCACGCAAATGCACTGTTCAAAAAGGCAAAGATTAATTCTGCACACTTGTTTTTCCCTGTAGTCTTACAGAAAAAAATAAATGCATGAACAACAGAGTTTATAGAGCTCTCTGAATACAAAGTGTGGCTTTTGGGGTTTTCGTGGCCACACGTAATTAAGAGATCTAGATTTGTCAGTGCCTTTCCGATCCATAGTAAATAATCTTGAAATACGAAGCACTAACTTCCACTGATGATAATCAGTCACACTACAAACTGGACAGTTTTGTTTCATCTCAGGCTTTTCTTTTTGCTTTGCCTGCAGAATTTTTAGTTTCAAATGTAGTTAATATCTCAACATGCAAAATGCTTTAGTGGATGATGCTTGGAGTAAAAAAATCTGGCGTGCTGGGATCATCAAAAGCGCAGCTCTCGCACTCCCGACAGTCACGCACCGCTGCATTTCCCACGGGAACATCCACCCTTCTCTGCTGCAAAGGCTCTCCCGTGAGACCACACGCCAGCCTGACCCGCGCCCTGCTCTGAAGCGTTCCCTCCTCCGTGTACTCCTTGATTTGCATTTCCAAACACACTTCATGGAGTTGCAATTCCTACTTCCTGACTTTGGGCATCTCTTCCAGATACTCATTACTTTTAATTTCTGAAAATTCACTTCACAAATGAAATATTTGACTGGCAAATTGTCAAAACCAATTCTTTTAAGCTTAAAAAAAACCTTTCGTCAATTTTTCCATGAGAAGATTTCATAAAAATCAGTGTTCCTATGAATTATACATATTTTCAAAAGCAGCATTTTATGATGAAAAACATACCGTTGGACAGTGTCTCATCGAGTCTGTGTGCAAATTCCAGTGCCTTGTACATCACAGCATATCCGTCCTGGTGACTGTTCACACTGTAACTGTATTGTCCTCAGTTCTTCCCAAATAATAAATAGAACATGATGTCTCATTTTAGACTGAGCAGCAACATTTTACAGCCAGATTTTTATTAAATCGTGCCCCTTCTTTGACATGCTTACCAACGATTCATCCAAAGAAGGTTCTTCTTAGTGCTTTTTGTTCCTCCAGTAACGTAAAATCTCTTACCCTCCTGCTCACAATACAAACTGCTGCTAGGCCTGGGGAGGGGGATTCAGGACTTCTGTCCATCGTCACCTGCTGTGACCATACGGGTGACAAAATCATCTGCCTCTCCTCAGCATAATGCTAACTTCGTGTTTTGCTCACATCGCTCCCAGGAGCCGAAGGACCATTCCGCGGTTACAGTGCCCTCCTGACGGGCACACACATATTTCATGAGCCATCTGATGCCCAAACGTTGCTCCCTGGTTTCACCCATTGACTGTCTATGCTATTTCCATGCCACTTTTGCGTAACACGAAAACCACGTTGTGTTCGGGTGGGCAGAGAAATGAGGATGCGCTCAGGAAGCGATATTGTGCTCTCCCCTTCCATGCCCTTAAATACACACACGTATTTCTGCCAAGCGTCGGAGCTGACGTGCCCCGTGAGGACAGCACGCGCCACAGCGGCGTTGCCAAGGGTCTCCAAGCTCGTCTGAAGAGTGCGATGGTGAACCGTCCTCGCGCAGGAGTCCCAGCAGCCTGGCCATGCCCGCGGCCGACGGCGAGAGGCTCCGCTGGCGGGACCGGAGCCGCCCGCAGAAGCTCTGCTCTCTCTATTTTCTGGTTACTGCTGTTACGCTCTGCCCTGAGAAAATAACATTTTTTCTAATATTGTGGCTCACACTGTAGGATTTTGGTGCTTGCTCCTAACTAGCGGCAACATTTCACTGGCAGAAACCCACAGAGCCATAAATGTGGCCCCAAACACCAAAGTCCGCACGCTCAAGCTCTAAGCACAAAGCCGTGGCCGGGTTTCACCAGGGATGCAGGGAGCAGCGGTGGGAAACGGGACGCCTTGCCCTCTGCCTCGTCCCGGCTCCGCCAAGGAAGGCAGAGAAAGCGGCGGCTGCCTCTCCACTATGGCTTAAAGGAATGAATGCCGGGCGGATCAGCCAGGCTCTGCTCCGAGCGGCAGGAGAGCGGGTCCGTACGCCTGCCCGCACTCGGCGGCAGCAGGCTAAGGCCCAGCAGCAGGTAGCCGGCGCTTCCCGGCGTGCCGGCACACCTCCGTGGCAGAGGCCAGGTAGGTTCAGCTCCACCGATGGAAAGTTCACCCTGACTTCCCCAAGGCAGAAATACGGTGATGGCCTCAATGGTTCCAAACGCCGCATTTTTTCATTATTTTAGCATAACAGCCATTCTGACATTTAAAATCCCTGTGCAGTCACGACTTAAATTTAAAGTGGAGGTCACTCGGGCCTTATGCTGAACACTTGTAACACTTCACATCTGCTGTCTCTGCAAACTCTGTAAACGCTGTAAAATAAGGGAAGCACATTCCTGAGAAATTCTGATGCAACTAATCTAATTAATATTTAACCCCATTATACAAAAATTGTGAGACAGACATGCAGATTGTGAGGTTAATTGTATTTTATGTGTTCCCTGCAAGCAGCGCAGATGGAGGGTAGATGTAGCAGCGTAGTGCATGCATTGCCAGAGATGCGCAAGACTGACGATGATCAAAATCAGTATTCTTCTGTAGTTCGAATGCTAAATACAGTTGCTTTATTAAATGTTTTGTAAATTCACTTATGCAGCAAGCACCTGACATCAGCTTAGTGTACTAAAAGGTTATATTTTATAGTAAGATTGCAAATCTTCTTATAAATCTAGAAAACTATAAATCTACAAGCAAAAAGAAGCAGGCGTGCACTTTCAGAAGTAGAAGTGATTATATATCACTAAAAAAGAATTAACCAGCTTCCCCTCATGTCCGCGGCGATGCCAGCAGCTGAGGGCTTCGCCAGCACCTCCTGTGTCAGCAGTGCCACCAGCTCGGTGCGGCCCATCCACGGGCCAGCGGCGACGGCCGCCTCGGCAAGCGGCCGACGGAGAGTTTCATCCCTCTTGTCTTAATAACGGCTTGGGTCCTTCTGCAGGGAACTGCGGTTTGAGCCACTGCATTTCTTGTGCCCAGCTCCAGCAGAGACACAAACCACCCAAACGCAGCTCTCATGAGCTGGGCTGATCACAGGAGCTCATTCCTCCGAGCAGATCTGTGTGTATCCCCTTTCATTCTGAAACACTCGATCAAAAGGAAAACCAAGAAATAGGAATGGTTTTGAAAAAGCTGTGGAACCTGGTTGACAACAAAAATCTCATCCATAATTCATCCGCAGAACTCTCAGCTGGAGAAGTTTTCCAACACTACGCAAGGCAGCTGAATAATTCAGATACCAATGTATTCAACCCAAACGATGGCAAAATTTGGGAAATCTGATTTTCCTCTGAGCCCCTAGCTTTGCATTAACATGAGTGACAGCAGATTTGTGCCAGTGTCAATGAGACGAATCAAGCCAAACAGTCATGGAAAGCTGCACAGAGAGTTCAAGGCCTCTCCAGAAGCCACACTGAAATACAAATATACAAACCCCAAAATACGGAGAACGAAAGCACTGTGCTATAAACCTTCAAAACAGTCATTGGATCAAGCTGACTGTCGCCTGAGAAGATGGAAGTGAGACTTAGCTCAGTTTTTGAAGAAAAGAGAAGGGCTGTGGTACACAACCTTCTTTACATTTTGCAGATTCAGCCTCCTACCTACTTTTTACCACTTTTTTGTTTATCATCATAATAATCTCAAGGAAGCTGTGTCAGCAATTCTTTCCCTTAAGGAAAAGAAAGCAAGCATTTAGTAAAGGAGGTGACAGACACTTTCATAACGTTATCACTAATCTTGCGAAGCACTCGAACGCGAAGAGGTCCCTCTCCTGAACCGCAGCTGCAGGACTGCAGGTGACAAACCGCACTGGTAACCAGCTTGTTCTTTCCCTCTTTTCAAAGGTTTTTAGGCTCCCAGGGCAGTCTAGATCTTCCATCAGGATAGCACAAGGTCTCAAACTTACTGCAGCAGCCGGCAGCCCTAGACGCTGGCGAGCTTGTAGGACTGGCCTAATCCCGCTCTGCTCCTAATCCCTAATCTGCTCCTGCAGAGGGGGAGCGCTGGGAGAGCGAAGGTGGCGGCAGGGGACATGGGCTTTGCGGAGGTGGCAAGAGCCCGAGCCTGGCAGCTGGAGGTCACCGAGCCGTGCCACGCAGGGACCGCCCCGCGCCCGCCGACACCGGGCAGCGCCGGTTTGGCAGCTACAACCCAAACCCTGAACTCTTCACCCAAGATGAGCACAGGGAATTAAGGCAGAGGTTTCCTCCGAACAACAGGCTCTTCCGAAAAGGAGGCCGGGGGGGAGCTCTTTGTTCCTGAAACATGATACCTTTTCAGCCGGTCTCCTTCATCTGGGAAAAGAGAAAAAAAAAGGAATGGGGGATTCTGAGAAACTGTGCAAAGTGGAAAAACCGAAATCCTGCCCTGAACTCCAGCTGGAGAAATCATTCTTTGCAACAGCAGGTGTAAAATCTTTGTACAGAAACGGGATTTTGGAGGGTTCTGATGAGATGAAAAAATAACTGGTGCCAGCAGAGCAGGCAGTGAAATGCACCTGAAGAGGTGTTGCTTTTAAAGCTTAGGGATAGACGAAATAACTGAAAAATACACAGCTTGGCTGTGTAAAGGAGATAGTGATGCTGCACTGTGAAATACTGGGGAATATTAAAGATATCATGATAAACCGGCACTGAGAATTACCAGGAAAGTCATACATGTCTGAAAATACATAGTACTGCCCCAGAACTGAGTCTGGGAGGACAAGACTCAAGCTTATCTAATCTGCCGTGGCTTGGGCAAAAGGGGAAGAGAGGGAGCAAAAACTTTCTTCTGGCTTGTAGTATCAACAAACTATGGTAACTTCATGCCAGATCATCTACTCCGTGCATCAGCCAAGCAGGTGATGGAGCTACAGCCCTGCCCATCCATCATCTGCTCCTGTCCAGCCAGGTGGGAACAGCATCTGCTTCTTCCTTCATCCTCACACAGGGTCCTTGCGAGTCCATGAAAGAGTTTTTACAACACCTAACCTTGCACCGCATGTAAGCCTACACGACATCTGTATCCTTCAAACGCAAACTCCCCAGAGCTCGGTGCACCTAATTATGTGTTGTGAATGTGCCTAGCATGCTTTGGGGCACCGTAATAACACCAATAAATTAATACTTGTAAGGTGTGAAAATTGTCATAGTGTAGGCACTAAAGAAGTATGAAGGCATGTTATTACTGTGATTATAGCTCTCATCACACAGCCGTACAGCACTGTTACTCTGGAGAAAAGACAAGAGAGAAAGAAAAAGCCCTATAAGGAATTAAAACTTTAAAGTAGTCCCTGCCCATTTTCTTCTGAAAAATCCCAGGGCTGTCCACACGAAGCAATGTGACATGCGAACAAAGTGAGGTTCAATATTCTGCCAGCGCTTCCGAGTTTTTGATCTGTTGCTGCATCTCACTTGTAAACTGCAGCTGGTGACACCGAGCTGGATGGGAGCTGAGCATCAGCCGAGGCCACAGGGCTTTTCCTTAACAACCTCCCGGCGACTCTACCAGCCCTGCCACGAGGTACCACCCCGAGCACAGTTCAGCTAGCGAGTGTTTGGGATGGCTACAGGATACAGGTGGTGATTCCCGAAGGATGAACACTCAAGTACTACTGCACTCAACAGAAACTGCTTTTCAAGGGTACATCCCTTGTTAGGGCTATTAGATTAGATATAGAAAATCATGAAACAAGAGAAAACCTATGCAAAAGTCAGATGTTGGTGCACTCCCTGATGCTGGGAAGGCTTTACGTTGCAAGCAGTCTCACGCGTCTCTAGTGGAATAGCTGAGCAGATGCAACACATCCCTCCAGGAGTAAAGGAAGGAGAACACAGCCCTTTGCTTTGCTGGCTCAGAGAAAGACTAGCAATAGTTGGTATTTGGTTTCCTTTAGAAAATAGATGCCATAATTTTCCAGTTGGATGGTAAAGCAGAAAATCAAGGTCTGAATTCGCAAAGCAATTTATCCTTGAATAAAACTGTACAAGAACTAGAGATTTTGGACTGGCATTGGAAGCATCGGCAGAGCTTTTATGGGCAAGAGAGAACCTGGTTGTACACGGACCCCGACTGCCATCAGTACCGATGCGGCGAACAGGCTGGCAGGGCCGGAGAGCTCTGTGTCCTGGACTCCTGCGTGCAGGGAAACATGTACCTCGTCTTGTTTGCTAGTACGGCTCTGTCAATACAAACATAGCGAAAACCAGCTGAGTAATGTTTCACCGAAAGATTTGCAGTGGTAATGCCCTTTCAGCCGAATTTAGTAGTCTTCAAGACCATTTTTTTTTTTTTTTGTCTTCTTTTCGCTGAAATCTAATGACTTCACATAGGAAAATTTTTCATTTTGTTTTTCCCTCACTTGTAAGCATGGCACAGGAAACAGAAAAAAGACGCAGAATGCTTTATTTCTCACTTGTCAAAATACTCACAAAACACTTCTGTTTCATAAATTCTCAGAGAAGATAAACGCTCTGTAGTACCTTAATTTAACCCCATATTTAACGTTACGCATTTGCGATGAGAACTGTCATTTTCGCCCAGAGTTTATTTCCCTATTGACCGACCAGCCGAGTTTTGGCCATTCCTCTCAATTAATTTAGGAAGAACGTTCTTCCCGGACGGGCCAGCTGACACGCAAGCGCCCAGCACGGGGACGGCGGCCCGTTCAGTGATGGGATGCACAGGCAGTTTTCAGAGGCTGCACATGCTCCTGTGTCTGCTGCCACCATGTCACACCCTTCTGAAATGCAAAATTAAGAATTTTTTCCTTGTATTTTCTCTTGCCTTCCTTCTTTCTAAGACCATCGTTTTCCCCCTCCTGTCCACGCCAGGCAGCGGACACACTGCTCTCAAACCGCAGGAACGGTAATGGCTTGCTTAAAAGACGGTGGCAATTTTAGCAGGGGAGAGCGAAGGCCACCGCATACACAAGACGGTGCCGTGCCACTGAGGTGTCCCATGCCCTGAAGAGTCCGCAATGGGATTGAAACTGTCATTTTTGCCTCATACGGCATCATTTCAACCTCACCATACAGCCCACGCTTATATAGCATTACCATTTACATACTCAAGGGGGAGAAAGCAGCGTATCATTAAAATCAACCTTCCAGCAGTTGACTGTGACAACCGAGCCTTCGGCTGCAGACTAACAAACTGTGACATCCCTTTCCCAGAGCTGAACCTGCTCCCGCAGAGGGTGAATGATGAAGGCATGCTGTACACTAAAACCTGCTACCTCAAACATCTCTCCTAGCTTTTTCATCCTTTCAGTTTAAAGGAAAACCATTGAAACGAACCACTCAAAGCTACTCGAGTTACTCAGGATTACGCGGCAGTAGCTGCCAGGAAGCGAACACTGGGTGACCTGCAGCCTAAAGGAGGACGTAGCACCAGGACACTAATGGTTGCAGGATGCAGACTGCTGCCCGAAGTGAGCTGCGTTTCCTACACCATCTCCTCCAACAACTCAACCTGCCGATTAACTCCACAGTCGTGCTGGGACCATTTTGGCCCAAAGCTCTTAGAGGCTGTGAAAAGGGTTGGCTGGTTTGTTTCCAAAACCATCGTGGAGCATTTATTTTTTTCATGATGGGAAAGCTTTTGTTTTTCCTTCCTTTCCCTTCCATCTCCAGGGACCAACCTGCACGGCAGTTCCCCCCAGTTTCACGGCGTGACAGGTAGGCTGGACCCTGACGGGTACCACTAAGTTCATCTTGTAGCTTTTTCTAGCCTTCTGGTTCCAACCACGTTTGGATGCTGTAAAGTAAGAAGGCAAAGCAGCGTACTCCACGGTACCCAGCTCACGTGCCCCGCCAGCGACCGGCCTCTGCGTGGCCGCCCTGCCACCGCCGCTGGAGCCGCACGCTGCCTGCGGAAGCGCTCTGCCGGGGCTGCCTCAGAGCACCGTGCTTCGCAGGCGGGCCAGGGGCCGCTGGGAGCGAGAGCAGGGCCACACAGCACGTAACGGCATCCGACCGCCCTGCAGCACCACCACGGACCTTCCTCGGCTCTGCGAGGACGTGCGCTGGCTGCTCTTGGAGGGTGTCTCCGAGCAGGGGCACAGGAACAGCTGCACATGGCCTTTACTATTAAATTACAGCTGCCTCTGGCCCCGCAGAGGTGTCCCGGTCTCCTGGCTGCGCTCACCAAAGCTGGTGAACGCAAGCTTACACAAGGTTGCCATTTAGATACACGGATTGATGCTAAAAACAGGAAAAGCACAACCTGGAAATGCTTAATTCCCACCCAAACCTGCCTTAGGCTGGTGCTGCACTTTGAGAGGTCGGTCGATAGTTTTGTAGGGGTGTCGCTAGTACCAGTTTCGTGATTCTTTGAGCAATTCGAAACTGCAGACTGATAAAGAGAGAAGAAACTTTACAGTTGTACTGGCAGTGTCCTTCCTCACAGCCAAATGGCTTCTGATTAGTTATTAGACTAATTTCCTCATTCCACTCTAACTACAGCGCATGGAGATTAATTTATTAAAGGTATTAGTCAAAGAGTCTTAAAAACCATTGACAAAAAAAGGACTTTGAGGCCAATTCCTAATGAGAGCTTGTGTCATCTCTAAACTTCTGTTGAACTTCCAGATCCTCTTTGAAGAAGCAAAGTATTTTAAAAAGTTTCCTAAGGTGACATAAAACTTYCAGTTTTATACATTTTACAATAAATCATATTTTTCTGCTGAACCCATGTAGAGATCTGAAACTATCAAGCAACAAGTCTGCCCATTAAAGCCCCTGTCTTTTGTTGGATATTTCACTTGCATTAACTAGGAAATTGCACAGCTCCATTGTCCATGAGATAAATGTGTTCTCCCTGGAAAATCTGCGCAGATTTTAACAGCGGATTCATCCTAGTAATTTCTTGTTTCTTGCTGGATATAACGTAATGGTATCTGCTTTGAAGTTCTTTCTCTWGCCTTATCCTTTCTTCTTTAAGGAGCAATTTCTTGTTACTTCTTGTGCTGGAACTAGCCTTTATACAGAAGTCTGAAAATACAAAGAATAAAAGTGTCCAGCCTTGCAGAACTGTGAGCATCTGTCTAGTGGAAATGTCTGTAGTTTTTCAAAACCAGTGAAACCGTGTTAGAGCCTTTCAAGTCTCCCCAGATTGTCCACGCATTGTGAAAGCTAGTCGTAGAATGACATCTTGCTTTTGCAGTCAGGACTTGCTTTTGCAGAGGACTGAGTACCAGTGATGTGAAGCATCCGTAACTGCAAATACCATCTGTACGGCGACTGAAGATACTTCCAAGCAGCCGTTGGGAAGTGAAAAACAGACACAACTCTGCCCAAACGGGAAAGTCCTCAGTTTCTACAGCAGAAATACAAAGGTTTTACAGAAGCCGTTGTGCTACCGTTTTTTAGCAGAAGGATACCACAGAGCCTGGGTACGAACCTACTAGAGCACCAGCCGGAGGAGATGGCTGCTTTCCCAGGCTGTTTCTCCTCCTGTGTGTCAACCCAGAAGCACCATTAATCCATACAGAACAAGCCAGTCCATGAGGCAYGAGGGGAAGAGAGCTCAGCTATGCAGGGAAACGGGGTATCAAACCCTTCGATTCACAAGACCTTCTCCAAGYATACAAAATGAAAACAGAGCCAGAGTCTCTGTTAAGACAAGGAGGAAGTACGTTAAAAAGGACATCCTAAGGCCTAGACTCTTCCCAGCCAACCTGAGGAACCTAACTGAGGAGRCCGAGGTAGAAACGTAGCGTTCTGGGCATCGCATGATAAGTGGTGGGAAAACGCAGATATCGGCCAGCAGCAACTGTCCCCCCCGCGATCGCACCATTCTCTGAGGTGGCCTATTGCTCCGCGCTGACAGAAGAGGAAACTCAAGACGAGCACACTCCTTCTTCAGGCTGGAAGGGACGAGGGGCTTGAAGGGATCAACACAGCTCTCAGGATCTTTCCTCAGCATCTTCCATTTTCAATGATGTCCCTTCCAAACCCATGATTTTATTTCTAATTCATACAGCAGTCGTACGGAGACCCCCTCCTGGGATGCCTGACCTTGCTGGTTATTCTGCATCCAGCAACAGTCTCTGTTCAGGAGCACAAGCTCCAGATCATCTACGGTTCTGCACAGCAGAATGGACAGAGCAGCCTGAGGTTTCAGACRCTGCTCTTTGCTAGAAACACTGAACGGTCGCTCATTATTGGGGAAAAAGGACAGTCTCTGCTGATTTGAGAAGACAGGGGAAAGAAGAAAGCAGGGCCTAACYTGGCTTAGAAAAGAGGCAATCTCAYGTTCACATTCCAGCTYGGCCYAGTGATATTTTTTCCCTGAGGAAAGAGATTGGACYCCAAGCCCAGTGCGTTCAGCTCGCCCGCATACCGTTTCCCAGCGGACTGGATGCGGGGTGAGTAAAGGCATTTTTCATCACTCCCAGCAGTGCAAACAATATTTGAAGAGGGAAATGGCAGACGGCTTATAGAACTGCCCTGCCAATATTAGTTACTAATGCAAATGTTAAGAGAACACATCTTTTTTTTCCATAAATTTCCATGTTTAGAATAAAACACATATTTATTAATTTTAAGGAAACGATAAGAAAATTTCTCTGGCTTCAGCTTTTGGGAATGAAAACAAGTAAATTTGGCCTCCCAGCCACTACCTGCTTTCTTTCCAGGAAGAAAAGGAAAGCTTCGGGAAGAATAAATGTCCCACAGGACATGGCTCAGGAACCACTGCTGGATACAGCTGAACATGCCAACAGGAATTAAAGTCAGCAAATCCAGGCACATAAAAGATTGAAACTAGAAAGTAGCCATGTACATTACCAGCTAATAAAAGTATGCTCCTTTGCTGGTGAACACTGCGTAATGTATATAAGTAGGTATATCAGTGCATACACTGAGTGGACTCTGASCTGTGCCCATACAAGATCGTAAGAGGGAGTCAGTCATCCTTAGCCCTCTGCTCACGTTATCTGGATTCCAGGCTCAGACAAGCTGCAGCCAGGAGGGTTACGCGGGCATCTAACCCCTTCTGCACTTACCTCCCCAAATAAAACCTGCACGCGAAGGAGTTCGTTTCCTGCCGACACAAATCGCAGCAGGATGAGCAGTGTCTCCAGGAACAAGCGGCACGAGAGCTGTGCCCAAGAGGGTGTCTCTAAAGCACAGTCCCTCCAAAGCAAACCCTGCTTGATACAGGTTTGGCACTCCTTGCTCAGGGCTCTGCYGAACATCAAAATCCGGCTCAGTATGACTGAGACGCTTTCCCTTGCCTGATCTTATAAAAACATCTCTTACAGCATTTGCGCCTTGAGTCTTCACCCAATCTCTGACACTTGGCCTGTCTTCTCCAAAGGGGAATCCTGCCTCTGTGCTGCTGGAGCTCCCTGAGGGTGTCATGGGGCATCCAGAGCACAGAATACACTTGCGTTGCCAAAARGCCTCCGACAAGGGTCCCCACCACAGGTTAGTAACGGCAGTCGGCTGCCAGTGGCACTCGGTGAATGGTCCTCCCATGGCTGAGAGCTAGTGAAAGGGCAGGAGGAGAACAGCGAGGCAAATGTCAGGGCAGAGAAGGGTGAGCAGTGGGGTCCCTGGGGACAGTGCCGGGCTGGATTCAGCATCTCCCTCAGGGACCCGGAGAAGGGAGCGCACAGCAAAAYCTCGGCGTTTGCAGATGGTACCGAGGTCTCCTGGGCAGTCAGATGCCACTCTGAGGGCACTGCACAAGTCCCAGGAACYTCAGAGGGACCGCACCAAACCCAGCGAGTGGAGACGTGCTGGCACTCGCAGGTGAACGTGCCTCCAGGGAGACGTAACCCAGCCCCCGGTTGCACAAAGCTGAGCTCAGAACTGGCAGTTAGTCAGGCAGCAGACTTTGGAGAGCTGACGGGCAGCTCTCTGAGCCCTCAGCTCAGTGTGCAGTGCCCCAGCAGCCAAAAGATGCCGTGGGTTATGAGGAAGGGTGTTGAGAGCAAGGCGGAGGGCAGCATTTGCCACTACCTTAAACCCTGGGGCAGCCACATCTTAAGTGCTGTGTGCTGCACTTACTGCTTCACCTCTGGAAGGGCACGGTGTCCATCAGAGGAGGTTCAGAGAAGAGCAGCGACGTGGTCAGGAGGTGGAGCAGCCGTCCAGCATGAAAACACCGGAGGTCTGGGACTCATCACCTGGGAGAGGGGAAGGCTGCTGGGGGAACCATCGAGGTTTACAGCATCGGTGAAGGCTGAGGCTGAGGTGACTGCAGAGCTGTTCTCCACATCCTACAGGCCAAGCCCAGGGGCGCTCACTGAAACCAGCAGCAGAGTGGTTTACAGCAGATGACAGCAAGTACTTCACACTGCAGGATCAACAGCAGGAGCTGTGGACTAGGCAGGGATGTGCCCTCTAACATCCCTAATCAACGGCTGGGGTGCTGGGATGGACCGCAGCAAGCGGCCCGGCTCACATGCTCTCCTTAGGTGGCATSGCCCAGTGCTACCCTCTCAGACACCACACAGCTCAGTGGGCCACTGGGCACTTCTCGCACAACTCAAGCATCCCTAGGAAGAGTCCACATGAGGGAAAGTTCCTCCATACAGACCTCGCCGCTCTATTACGTATAAGACACTCTGGCTACAGGTCCCACAAGATGACAACAGGACGCTCCCCGTGACAAGAAAGGATATGGGGACGTGCCAGAAGGTCCCTTCCAAACACAGGCTCCAGCTGCCCAGAGACCTCTCCAYAGGACAAGGAGGAGGCAGCAGACGCCAGTCCCCATCCACGCACGAGGTAAGGCTGGCCTCTCTCCTGCATCCTTGGTTTGCGTTCTCCGCCTGGACTACCCGTTCCCCTGGGGCAGGCACTCTCTTTCCAAACCATGCAGTACATTTTCTTCGGTACAGTAGCACAGRAAAGAGAACAGCAGTTGCTGCAATAGCCCCGCGGAGAGGAGCAGAGYTCACACGCCCTGCTGACATTTCAGAAGGGCAAACAGAAACGTACCCACACGTGAAAAAACTGCGCAATTTTACTCCCTGCAAGTAAACAAAATTACTTATTCTTAAAAATCAAAAGGTAATCACTCTCTTTTCAAACTGTGTGAAAAGATGGAAACTGGATCCCTGTTCCTAAGACATTAATCAAATCCAGGCTCAGTTTAATGATGTTAACAGTCATCTTTAGCTTTCATAATCATTCAAAGGGCTTCTACTGAAGTTATTTGATCTCAGGCTTTTTGTTCACTTTTCTGCAGTATTTTAGAGAGTCTCTAATGTTTGAGAAGCTTCATGTTCTGAATAGGAAAGGAGTCACAGGACTAATATTACTATTTATTACTTTCTTCAACTCAGTCAAACTTAAATTACATGCACAAAACTTTGAGATGATATGAGGCACATAAACACCCATATTTAGCATTTTGATAGTCACAGAAGAAAGCAAATCACGAACTTGTCTATATAAAGTTGCCAGGCTGCTRACAAAGTCTTTCAGAAATAATGCTGAAAAACAATGAAAAGCTAGTTTATGAATGAAGCTGGTGTCAAGGTAAGACAGCATTCCCTTCAGCATTATCAACAGTGCTTTGATGAAAGTTTCATAAACGGTTTAGTTTTTCTCTTTTATCTTCTCTCAAAAGCCTGTCTCCCTTCTCTGAAGCCTATCTTTCTTCAGAACAGCATCCACAGAAGAACAGATGGCCCAGAAGATGGGAGAAGCCTCCTGAACATTAGAGGCAGAAGGTTTCTCACCTGCTTGTTGGAGGAAAGCTAGCTCAAATATGTATATCCGACACGACCGGAGTGCCTACCAATTCAGGCCCTGGCAAACGGTCACTCCAAGAGGCAAAAGGTAGCTAAAAAAAGAAAGGCAGCTGGGGGGATCTCCAAGACTTTCTCCAAAAAATGCTCTCTGACTTGTCAAGGGTCTCCCATCCCCAAACTCTGCTACCTCAAAGCTATTATGTGAGATGCGGGAAGACCTTGACTACAGCCCAAAATTTGTCCAGGTACCACTGASCATTTTTTTTCAGGAAATAATATATTTGCCGTGAAATATGGTATCACACATCCCCAACGTACTGGCAAGCTTGAGCTGAAGTTTCCAAATAGATCCAGCTGAGAGGGAAAAAAAGGAGGGGGGGATTCAAAGCTACAGTTACAAAGGAAGAAGGAAAAAGGCACATTACAAACCATCAAGCATACGCAGCCCATTGCTTCCCTGTTTAAGGGCTGGCGCTCCTTTAACTGGGATACCTTTCCTTGTTCCTCTGCTCCCCAAAACAGTCTAGTGTATAGGATATTTTGGGACAGAGGGAAAAGCAGGTTTTACAYCTGCTTCACTTTGTAGGTGGAATCACTCATTGTAGGAGGGTTGTGAACCCTCTGCTTCACTTGGACWGAAAGGCTTAACCACAAACGGGCTGATGCTGCCTTCTCCCACCTGGGAGAACCGAATGTGAAACCGGGTTTAGGGTAGAGCGACTGCCAGGCCAGAGCCGTCCCCACCACATCGGCCAGGGACCGGTGCACGTTGGCAGCGTGCAAGCAGGGAGCAGGGAGCTTGCTCTGGCTAGCTCCAGACCACTGCAGCCCCAAGGCGGCTGCTTACCCTTCAGAAGAGGCAGTACGAGAGCTGCCTCCCCCCTCCCCATCCCACCCACCGCCGGCAACCGAGGGACACGAGCCCTGGCCGAGGCTCATCACTTCTAGCTCCAAACGCTCGCAGCAGTCGGGAAGCCAAGCGGCAGGGATCTCTGCTGCTCTCATTAACTCCACTTCCAGCAGCCCGTGTTTGTCGATATCGGAATGACATGAAGATATCAGACTTTTATTTAGAGTATTACAAGAATTGCTACAATCTCCAGATTCTTCTTTTGCCCCTTATCATAGCGGTTCAGCTCCTGCCTGCTTCACGCAGCTGCTGCTTTTGTACTGCCCTTTTTGTTCCAATYTGCATGTAGACAACAATTAAAGGAATACGCGTTTCGCATTCACACCGTGTCGCAGGAGAATTTGTTTCTCTGGAAGGCTGGCAGCAGCCGGAACCAGGGCTTCTTTCACCGAAAGGAAGCCACGGAGAGGATCACTGCGTTCCTCAAGCAACACAAGGGCTTCTGCCTTTCGTCATGCCTGGTACCACTCCGGATACGCTCTTGGGTGTTCAGCAAATAAATAAATCAGCAACTCCTGGAGAGAAGAACCAGACAGAGGCCATAGGAAAGGTTCCTGACTTGCATGTTGCATCTGTTCATTGATCATCCTCGGTAAAGCCCGGCTACTGACTACAGAAAACACAGAAGCCGCTTCCTTAGACATGCCCCCTTTCTTTGTCTGCTTCAAAGCCCCCCCCCACAGCCAGCCCCCGGAAAAGCACGGCCGGGTCTGGCAGCGTGCGAACCAAGGCTTGCAAAGACCAACGGCAGCACAACCGAAGAGCCGCTTCAGAAACACGAAAGAAGAAAATCTGCAAACCCTTCCCTCTCCCCATCACAGGAGCCCCCTCCTCTTCCCAGCTAACGCTAAGGCAAAACAGTTTAAGAGCACRATTCTTTTGAAACGAGGGAGAAAGCAGCTACAGAGAGATGAAGCTGCAGACCGCATCTTCCGAGATGGGCCCGGGGGACAGCAGACAGCTCCCCGGCGTGCGGGAGCTCCGAGTGCCGCCACGCTGCTGCAGCGTCCGTCCCGGCCGCAGGGTGAGCGGGTACCCGGGCTTTACTGCCATCATCGCCACACTGCTGATGGGGGACGGGGTGACAGAAAGCAGAAATAACAGAMTATCCTGATCTARCGGTGAAAATACAATGGTGCATAAYTGTGCTGCCTCCGTTTCCCTACAGCCAGTGTCTTCTGCTCAGCTAACTCTCAGATAAGGATTTCATAAACCAGSTGTGTGTTTGTAGGTACAGGGAGTGACAGACCATGGGCTGATAAAACACTGGTTTTAAGAGGGTAATACCCGAAGGGACGCAACATACGCAGCCCTCTTGAGTCACCTATGCTTTTAACAGCTCAATAAAGAGATTTCTTTTTTAGGTGGCATAAGTGTAATAGAGAACAGAGCTTTAAGTAAAGATAGAGGGGTAYCAAGGAAGCCACCTCCGCCAGCCGCCCTCAGCAGGGCAGTGACCCCCCCGGCATCGCTCCCTGCCCGCAGAGCCACAGCAGCCCGGGGCCGAGCGAGGGCTGCTCTGCGGGGTAAAACCAGCTCCTCGCTGGGCACTGGGACGAGCCCTCCAGTCCTCCCTCAGGTAAGGAACAGAGGCAGCAGCTTKCAAGCTCCGTTAATGATGTTAATCTGATTAAGCAATTGGGAAGGGGTATCCCAGCAAGAGGAAATTGTCCTGACCATTAGCACAGCATCTCTGTAAGGGGTCGGCAGTAGGGAAAGTAAACGCAAGACTGTAATACATGGTCTGTAGCAGGCAGCAGTATCAGCACTGATCTCATAATTCTTCATTTCCAGTAGAAGTAAGAGTTATTTTCCAGGCTTCTCCTGGAAGCTGCTTTGTACATCTCCTTTGACTATTGGGACCGAGAGCTCAAGGACAGAGTGGCTGTTTCCCCCAAATTATTCTCCCATTTCTCTGAAACTGCTTTCTTTACATGTTTCAACAATATAAAACACAGCCAAAACTCGGAAGTCAAAATAAATGAAAAATTCAGAATAGAAACACACCATTGCTATTCCAGAGCACTCCCTGTTGCTGAGGGATCTCCCACGGAGACCATCGCAGCTGCTGAGGGTCAAAGGAGACACGCGCACACACACACACACACACACACACAGACACACACACAGACACACACAGAGACACACACAGACACACACACAGACACACACAGACACACACAGACACAGACACACAGACACACACAGAAGGATGGCACCGGCTACGCCAAAGCTGCCTGATGGTGGGACCTGTTGGTTTTGCTCCACCCAAGGAGGACAGACGGATGCATCCCGAAACAGAACTGTGACACAGGAAAAGCAGGGAATTACATGAAGGGTGGTATTTCAAAATACAGATTACAGATTAAGAGTGACTCAAATACATGTTAGCACCATGGCAGGGAACAGCTTTCTTAAAGGYTTAAGTTAGCTTCTCTTTTCTTTTTTCTTTTCTTTTTTCTTTTTTTCTTTTTACGTTCTGCAGCTGCATTCTGGTCTTTTACAAAAACTATTGCTCTGAGCAGAATGTAGTGGTGTCCATGCAGAAAGCAGAAAAATAAAAAGAGCAGAGTACCTTCACTGCTATGATTATTTTGGAAATACTGCTGCAGAATCTCTCTCTCCTACATCGTCTTCCTCGTTCTGGTATAAGAATTATGTAGCTGCTTATCGTATTTGACTTAACTTGAGATAATCCATTCAATTTCAGAAGAATAAGGCTGGGAAACATGCTTGGTTGGACGTCTCCTGCTGCAGTAACGAGTGCAGCGGAAAATGAAGGCAGGTATGAAGCTGCTCCTACAGACCAGACGCTGAAATAAATCTACTTGGGTACTTGTCTCCCATTTCTCCTCAGGTTTTCACTCTTTGCTAGGACTACTGCTTGTCYATCCGAGCTCAGACTATAGTTTTAAAATTGTCTTACTCCCACTCCAAATTCACGTGGATTTCACTGGGATGTATCCTACCTCACGTTAGCTACCTAGAGGTCAGCACGTCATCTGAACTCACCGGTTAGACACCCCTCGCAGCCGACGGAGAGGAACAGGCACCTTGGGAAGACAACTCACTGCCGCAAGCAGGACTGCTCTGCCGGAGGAGATACCTGGACGATACCTCTGCTGGCCACGGCTGGAGCACACCCGAGGCGGCACATCCAACTTCTGCACAGCCAGCGTTTGCTGCGGCGAGTGCCACTCCACCCCGAGAAAGTCATCCCCAAAGGAGAGAAATAAAGAGGGCAGGAAAAGCAGCGCAAACAAGACCAGCCTGGTCCTGCCTCCACGGCCTGAGTCCAGCCGTCATTCTGCTGACGCGCAGCGTTACTGAGCGCATCCACGGGGACACGCTCGGCCACTCAGGCAGCTACGAGAAAGGCAAYGGCCTGTCTGAGTTCACTTCTGCCAGCACTCCTCAGTTTAAAAATAGTCAGAGAAAACACACGTGACCACCTAATAACGCCTGCAAGGGAAGAAGGCTCCGAGGAGATGGGCGAGCGGCCCGTGAAGCTGAGGGGAGAACGCAAGACGTGCCTGACCACAGGCGTTGCCCAGAAAACCGACCTCCTCCCAACGCAACGGGGACCGGAGGGTGGCCTTCGCGTTAGATAAACAGCTCCGGCAGTTGGGTGGATCAGCTGACCACATCCCAGCTGGGTGGATCAACTGGTGGTGGAAATGTTCATCAAAAGAGTGCGAGTGTCCCCCGGAGTTACACAGACCAGCGGGGACAGAAGTCTGTACGTGGCTCAGCCCAACGCAGGTACAAAAACCAAACAGCAAAGGCATTTCAAAGAGAGCAACGGGCTCGAGCTGGTTTCGACCCACGTATCCCTCCCCGGTGAGCTGGGACGCCGGCATCGCGGTGGTGAGCRTGTCGGCGAGACCGGCAACACAACCACATTTTCATTGTGATGGGACTGTATAYTGCAGTTGCTGTATTTACCTAGGTGTGACTTGCACTTGCGTTGTGATTTCAGCATATTCCTGTATCGCTCTGCTAAAACAAAAACGCTGTGCAACATCAAAYATCTTCAAAKAAGTRAATTCTGATACTACACATTCCACCCTGCGTGTGTAGCGTATCTAAAAGAACCTGGTCAGAGGGTATCGGGCACTGACAACACAGTAAAATACTCTGCAATTTAGGGGAACCCAAAGCAGATCCAGAGCTCAGCTGTTTTCCAGCCCTTTAAGAGCATGAGGAGAAAAGCGTAGGGGACCGCTGGCATCCTGTAGCTGACACAGTTAACAGGGCGGGAGGAGGAAAGTCTGCGTTGGACAAACTGGTGCTCTCTCACTTCTAGATAGATTCCAGCGTTAGTCATATTGGAAATATTATTAATGAAAAAATCGCTTTAATAATGCCATCTTTGTACTGATAATCTTTTCTGGGAGCAATTTTAATGTCCTATGAGTCTTTTAAAYAGAAATTGAAGAGTTTATGATCTTGCTTTTTGGTTCAGATTCATCTCTTTTTCTAACGGYTAAATGCTGCCTTCCTCAGCATACATAGCAGCATCCTCTGCCTAAACACTTTGGTATCATACAGTTATAGTTACTGTAACTGATAAAGCATTTTACAACAAGAACTCCAGCATTAACTATGTATTTTACACCACATCACCATCTATTATCATTAATATTCCTGAATAATATTGAAGACTTTTGTCCCTTACCCACAAGCAGGTTTAATCACACCAGTTCTGAACAGTGGTGCTGTTAGTACTGCCACTGCTGCTATGATTTCCAGTCATATCTCCAGCTTACGGTGTAGCAACATCATCTCTGCTCAGGATGCTAATCAGCACCAAAGATGACAATTATAATATGTAGATTTATGCAAACACTGAGACAACCACGTCCCCCCCACGGGATGCGTTACGGTACAGGCTCCTAGGGCTGCGCTTCCCCGGAGCAGCACGCGCCCACTCGCGCGACGGCACTTCCCRACAACCATCACCTGCTGAATGAGCCCAGCGCGAGGCCACGGCTACTGCTTTTTTTTTTTTTGCAATTTTCAGATGTCATCAAATCACAGACGCTGAGACTTGAAAAGACTGAGAGGTGGCCCAGGCCTCGGGGGSACCAGCCACACCTGAAGCACCACCAGCCAAACACGCTCTGCATCGCACCCGAGCTGTCCACACCRCCCCGGTTTAACTGAGGGCAGGGACTGCTCCCACTTCACTGTGCCGGATCTCCTGTCATYTAGTGTTATGTCCTGCTCGGCCAAGAGCGGGGAGAAACAGCAAGGGATAGAGGTTTGCAGCCTTAGACTCCTCCTGCCACCGATCTCTTGCTCAGCGTGCAGGTACTCGGAGATTAGAGCYGTATGTCAAAAGCCAGCTATCTCAAAGCAGCTGCTTTGGTGTTCTTTTTCCTACCAGCAGTAACCAGTGTAGCCTTCCTCTTCTTCCCCAACCGTACTTTCTCCGCTGACCTCTGCCARGACGCGACTCCAAAGCAGTTTCCCCCAGCACGGCCCGGAGGAGTCACGGSGCGGCCCCACCTCTGCAACACGCTCAGGGAGCAGCTCCTCGCTCCTGCCCGCTCGCATACGACTCGGCAGCAACTTGTTATCCAAGAGRAAGCCGAGGACAAACCACCCGCTTGTTTCTCCCCATGTCCGATCCCGCTGGGAGTCGGGAAGGCAGCACTTACGAACGCGCACRCCACCCGCCACCCGCCGACGGCCAGGCTGAGACGCCGGAGAGGGCCTGCRGGAAAGCGGCCTGGGGAGGGCCAGCAGCCCGCGTTCCCGCTTCCCGTCCCCACCCGTAAACGACTCCTTGCCCTCTGCCTTCGCTTCTCCGCCTCCTTCCTTCAGGGCAGGTTTAAGGAAAGCCATTTAAGCCTTGTGAAAACAAGAATAAAATGTCACTTGAGCCCCACCATCCCGTTAAGAACCAGGACTAGACCATCTCAGCTGCAGGAGCGGTCAGAGACTAGCAGGAACTGAGAAATAACAACTCCGCAATGGTTGAGGCTTTGGGAATCGAGCAAATTTCTCCTCACTGAATATCTGTTTGTTATCTAATGCCGTGGTTATATTAGGCTGTGGTGAAGGTATTTCTTGGCTCATCTAGAGCTTGCATAGAACTATTATTTTGCTATTCGTTACATGTCTAAATAAATAATGCACTGCTATGTTCCTCTGTATTCCTTTTTTCTATTTTGCRTTTGAAAAGTTGAAAAATCACTAAGTTTTATACATAAACTTAACTGAGTATTTAATCTGCTTTTCAAGACTGTGCAAAGTGAGGTTTCATACCGAAAGGTTCCGGTGCACAGTTAACATGCCCCACTCCCATCACGGTTTTCCTTTAGAAACGATTTTAGAAGTTATCAGAAAACACCTCCTCTAATTTTAGTATGCAAAACTCTAATTACAGTATGAATTTTTTATTTCTTAATTCTTTGCCATTCTTATTCACCCTCTGGGTACTGAAATATAATTAATTCTGCTTTACTTTTTCTAATAGATTTATGTGTATTATCATATATATTAAATTTTCAGTTCTGCAACTTTTTCTTTTTTATTGCTTCCCGCACTGACAATGTGCACTTCATTAAAAACATGTAATCACTGAGCTGCAATCAAGGCATAATTGCACATTTTTGTATTATGATAACATGTATGTTCTTCATATTTTATTAGTGAAACTCCCTGTTATGCTTGTGACTTTTAGAGTAACCTTTCAAATTGCAGCTGGATTCTAAGCTAAACCTTTTAGAGAACGGGTGATATCCATTAATGTGCACTGAAGGACGTCAGCGACACGCTTACAGAAAACAGTGAAGTCAGGTCCACTGCATCATTCTGCACAGACAAAACCTGAGGCTGTCCTCACAGCTACGRCCGAGCTTGGACCCAAAGGGAAGAGCACGCACCAAGGCGAAGCGCACAGCAACGAGCCACGACTCAACGCAGCCTGGATACGGGCTCCTCCTCCAGCCAAGCTCTCCTGCCTGGAGTGCTCTGTCACCCCCGGGCAGAGGGAGGTGGAAATGCAAGAGCTCCTTCTACTCCACAAATCATGAGCACACCTCTCTTAGCCACCGCTTTCGGCCTTGGAAGCTTCCCAAGATCCTTTCTGGTCGCTTAAACAGCATCTCCAAATGAGAGCCGGCGAGGGACCCTCAATAGGGTAGAGAAGTGTCTGGAGGCAAAGTGGGAGGTTACCTGACCCTTCTGTTGCACGTTGACCAAGTTGGTTACGTCCTTCAGGTCCATAATTACACTCCTCAAATATAATCAGTCTCCTCAAAGGTAAAATGACCGCTRTCAAAGCATGCTCAAGTGTGCATCGCTTCCCAGAGAAACAACCACGTAAAGAAATGTTTAACAGAATACACCAACTACTTTCAATGGAAATGGAAGAAAATGGTAGAGTCCACAARCTTATTTTACGTTTTCTTTGTCTTTCCCTTAAAAAGGAAAAAGAAAAGTATGTTACTTTATCTAAATGTTTTTAACAGCTCAGTATTTTTTCTAAAGTGAAAATATTTTTGTCATCTCAGAAGCTGCCTCCATACGCTAAACCAATGCTTTCTCCATGAAAAAGACACTGATCTCCTCAATTCATACARCTTCGTACTGTGTCTCATTTGCTTGTGACTTCATCTTAGAACTGTTATTATGCATATTGCTATTATTTTTATTTCAGTCTCTGACTGCTACTTTTCTAAGCACTTTAGAATTAGGAAAAAAAAAGCAAAAAAATCTTTTTTTTCATTGTACAGATGGAGAACTAAGCCAAAACTATTTTAGCAATTCACCCAAAGCCGTACAGTATGTCACTAATGAGGGCAGACAACRGACACTGGAGACGTCGCTTTACAACCCTTCTCTTAACCATTAGACAAGTTCTCCAGAGCGCACGCGAGCACTGGAGAGCGGGTGGCAGCGCTGGTGTCTCACCTGTCCCTCTGCGCCTCCTCCCAAGCCAGCATCCCTATGCAGAAACACAAACACTACATGTAATCCCGGTTCAATTTAAATCATTATGCTTTTTGCCKTAACAGAAATGCCACGCAGGCAGCTTCACGGCGTGCTGAAACGCAACCGCARTTCAGGAGGTTAGCTTCATCCCAGAAAACGCTTTAATCCACTATATTAACATTATTCACAGTAAATTTTACCGTCGCATTAGAAATACCAGGTTCCCGCCCAGACTCTTAATGCTCTGTTTCCTCGGGATGATGTACAGCAGGAACTGTTGTTAGTAATTACCTCCTGCTTGTACCAAACTGTCAGAAATAGGGAAGGAGCTGAAGAGTCATTTCAAGTCCAACGGCAAGATGTCAGCGCTCCGGAAAAATCCTCGCTCAGATCAGCGATCTGTCTCTGCTGACAGAAGCAGCAAACAGAGCCCAAGACGGGAGGTAACGGCTGCCTCTGGAAAACGAACGGGGTTTCTAATTAAGTGATGTTACGTGTGTCAGCCAGCTACTCCCGCTTTGTCTCAGGTGACACCTCCCGGCATCAGCCAGCACAGTGCGACTGACATGTTGATACACTTAATTCAGCAACTTAAAGATATTACYGGTTAAAAAAGGGGGGGAAGAGAAAAAGCAGAGGAACGCAGAGAACGTGTACTCTCACCAAAGCTGCAAGACCTGTCACCTACCGACGTCAAGCAATATGCGCTCAGGTAAAGGTTTTTTCTCATCTTGGAAGAAATTCGGCACGGCCCGACGATGCACCTGACCYGAGAGCCCTGCAGAAGGTGCTTGGAGCAGCCCTGCCACGGATGTCACCTTCCACCGCCCAGCGTGAGCTCCCGKCCCGGCCCGGCCCGGCCYGKCCCGGCGGCTCGTCCTGCCGGGCAGCACCGGCAGCAGCCAGCGCGGGATCACCGCCGTGCGCGAGCAAGGACGGCTGGTGAGAAGAAAGTCTGTGACCTAACACTGCACTGACGAACACTGATAGAAACTCGTTTTAAGAAAGAAGCCTGGTGACCTGATGAAGGAATTTGAAACGTTGCAGCTGAAGCAATAACGGAGGTGAGATGCGGAGATGCCTTGCGCTTGCGGGAGCGGGGACACCCCTCGCGTGCACCGCAGCAGYGCGGAAAGGAGATGCCTCCCAACCGGCGTGAAAAGATTACATATGTATAAATATAGTAACGTAATGCAAAACTGCTGATACCGAGCAGCAAGTCATCCTAACTTTTACTAAACAACAAAAAAATTTAGGTAGACATTTAATGCATTCTTCCTCCAGTGAGAAGAAGACCACTCTGCTGCRTCTCTAGAAGGCGATTCCAAATGATTTTGTCTTTGCCTGACATGTGGCCTTGAAGGACACGAAGAAAACGGACCAAACTCAATGGCTGCTCCTCCACCTTCCTGCAGGCTAACTACCTTCTCCACCACCCACGAGGCCATGCTAAAACACCCACAGGCTCCTGCGCAGTGACAATAACCCTTTCTGCCRATTTTGCAAGCATTGGTGAACTAAATAGTCCAGCGAGCCAAAAGCATTAACATGCTGCTGCAGCTTCAGACAATTGAAGAGCTCCATGCGATTTTTTGGAAAGGTCAGGGACCGCTTCATCACGTGGCAAACAAGCCCCATTCAAATCCTTTTAGCTTCCCAACAGAGATAMCAAAAACATACATTGGAAACAGTTCAGGCATATGAAACATAAAGTATTAGGTGAAGCTTTAATTTTAACTGCACCCTTACTGCCTTTGTTCCGTAAGAACAATTCCCTGGCAGCCTCTCGGATGATGGTGAAGATGGTGCTGCGGTGGGGATGTAGAAGAGCTCCCTGGAGGCACTGATTGCCTCTGGGTCCCTCCACCTGGCTCAGGTGTCAAGGTGTCTCCCAGTCCAAATGACGGAGACCCAACAGTGTCRTGGCTATTCCAGGCTCCCAGGAAATGAGAGTTGGAGCAACCATCCTCGCGGCCCCAGGTTTAACTTGTACTTCTTTCCAGGTGGCTTAAGCAAAAAAGACACCCTCCTTTCCCCGGAAAAATGTGATGGGAAAAGCGGGATTTCTGTACCGAATGGCTTGTATGAGCAATACTCTGCCTAGTACCACTCTGCGAGGACACCCATCTCCAGCCCTACATGTCTCTCGCTTACCAGCAAAGATCACAGCGTAGCCCTTGATTTGTTACAGATTACAGGATGTCGCGTGCTGTCCTGCACGACCATCTGCGCAGACGAGGGAGCTCCGCACGGCCCTAAGTCGAGGACAGGCAGCGGCTAATCCCCGCTGCAAAGGCAGGTAGGAGCGCCGGGCCCCGAGCCGGCCCCATCCCCGCAGCACAAACCACGCTCACTCGCGCGCACTGCTTCCTCTCAGACAACGGTATTTTATTTAAACTCAGTAATTCTAATCCGTGTTCATAAAAAGCAAAGATAAACACCGATGTCCTGTTAGGGCAATATTGATAGTTCAGCTGTTTGCTTAGAAAATCCCTGAAACCGCAGAGTCAATCGCAGAAACCCGCCGGCAGCGAGCTGGACCGCAAGGGGAACGCGGCTCGGAGGCAAAACCGGGACAGGTTCCTTCGCTCCCTCTGGGTGCAGGAGCCCCTCTGTCCCACTGGGTCACTTCCATCAAGACCTCCAGAATTCAGAGAAGAGCTGTGTGGGTGGTTTGCTCGTGTTTCAGGGGACAACCAAAGGGAAGGACACCAAGATAAGAAGACTGAGAAGGCGTAAGAAGCTCTTCTGCTGCTAACCCGCAAGTGCCGCAGTGTCTCCCAGYGGAGACGGAGCATTTCACCCCGTCTGTGTCACTGCAGTGTTTGGAACAGGAAGGACAGAAGACAGTGCATCACAACTATCAAAAATAGAAGAATAAATCAAGAACACGGTAATAGCTTATTATACAGTATTAGCCAGCACAGACATCTCAGGTCACCTTAGCTTTACTTAGGCTAATGGAAGCTCTCAGGTCAGCAGAGAGCAGCAGCGGGACACAGATGAGCTGAGGTTTTGCAGAGGCAAAAGGATAGGAGAAACCTTCATCTGATTTACACAAAGATGAGAGGAGGCTGTCCAGTCAATTATGGTTTTTTTTCAATTTTAACATAATAAAAAGGGACCGAGCATCCAGATTGCACTCTTTCTTTCTGAACCTATCCTCATGCCGAGTTTCTGTCTGCAGATCCACAAGCCCTTCTCGAAGTTAACTGCTGAACTGAAACAAGCTTTTCTGCTAACGGGCAGCTTCCCTGGCAGTGCTTCTGAAAGACCCTCCAACGCCTGTTCCATGTCACTACTTGCCTTCTCTCCTTTTTTTGTATTTTCATTCCGTACTGGTRTAACCATCATTTTAATACATTTCATATCAGTGCTGCACATAATTTGCCTCATCATATCTGTTCTGCATTATTCTTTATTTACTTGCTGTACCACACGATGGAAGTTYTAGGCAAAATTATTTCCATCTGCTAAAGCAAGAGCCTGCTATCTTTGGGGAGGTTTCCCCGGACTCCCGTGGTTTCCTGGTCAGCCAGGCTTCGACAGCAGCCGTCCCCCGGCAGCCGCCGGGACAGCGCTCACTGCCGCGGCTGGGCACCGTGGCAAGGGCCACTCGTCGTGCCGGAGTGGCTCTCCAAGCCTTTCCTGACCTGTTTTCTCAGCAATACTGTAGCTGTCAAGGGACAATTTTTACTTCTCTTCTCCACACTACTACATTCAAAAACTCCTGCTAACAAAACGTACTCACAATCCCTCTCCAGAAACACCGGCATCCTCCAGCTCCAGTAACTGCCCAGCCGGGTGTTTCTAAGGTGTCCGGTGCTTCACCTGGTTGGAACTGAGTTTCTMACACCTTCTGGCCTTACAGCAATTCCACTTTTTTCTGTCCAGGCCTGGCCACCGCCTCATCCAAATGAAGAGTGCTCCCAGTTTCGTTTCAGAGTAGCAGTTGCCCCCGCAGCCAAGGACAGCAGCCATGGGTGGCACCTCCTCCCCCCGTCCAGGGGGGACGGGGGCACCAAACGCCCAGCGTGGCCCCRTCTTCGCAGCTGCGTGGGCCAGCTGTTGGCCACAGACGAGCCACGGCACCCCTCCTGCACGGGCCTCGTGCCAGCGCTGCAGGCGGCGATCCCCGCTCGGAGCGGGGCTGAGCGAGGGGAGGAGGCAGAGGACCTGTGCAACGCAACCGCGATCCACCCACTCAATCACAGACAGCTCCACAAACCTTCTGCAGTCCGAAGCTCATCCAAACCAAACAGAACGGCAAAGCAAGCAATGAAGTGCCCGGGCAGCGGGCAGCACCTCGCTCCGCGCGGCAGGACGGCGAGCCTCAGCAGCAGCTCTCCGCCACTTCGGCGTGGCAGGGACCCCACAAACCCCCACCTCTCCTCCTCCTCAAGCCACCACAGCGTCATTTCATGTGTTAAGGAGGTGTCAAAGAGCACATTGAGGGGTTTTAGCACAACAGATGGCACCAGAGACACCACTAAAAGAACTGGCTAGATTTTTTTAAACTTTTTTTTCCCAGAAAAAGCTTGTTATATCTCAGAATTGAAACATTACTAATAAATAAATAAATAAAGCCCTATATAACTAACCAGACTCTCTAATGGGCATGAACCAACCAGACTGTTCTAAGCAGCTAACTAGGTGCTGTCCTCCAGGCTTTAAGGGGGGCCCTTCACCACAGGAGGCCGAAGCACACGTGCTTCGTCCTTGCACACCAGCGTGCCAGGGCAAAGCCGCTCCACGTCAGCGGAGGTTAGCTACCCGTCCAGTGAACACAGGCAGAAGTTACCGTGAAATACGTAAGCATATTTTAAACACTGGCAGATGAAATTTCCATCCTGGGTTTAACACAGGTTTACCTTGCTCAGGTGCCACACGCAAGCAGAAGAGGGGACGTGCCGGCTGGACTGCTTTCTGGGGTAGAGCTCTTCTCCCTGGCACAGCGACAGGATGAGATTATTCAGAGGAAAGCATCCAAAATACACATGTGCACACCCACACACAACCTGCTTTCGCCAAGAAGGTGTCTGAGTTCCACTTTCCCTTGCAGGCACTGAGGATCCAATCTTTGAGCCGCGCAGCACAGTTAGGGGCTGTGGTCCACGCCTCGCGCACTACAGCGATAAAACAGAGCCACAACCGCCCGCAAGCGAAGGTGCCTGCACGGAGACCCTGCCAGGCGTGCGCTCCCGTCACAGCCTGCCGTTCAACCGCCACGGGCATCAGTAGCACAGGAAACCCAGCTTCGCGGGAAGCTGAGGCTAGCACAGCTCTCCTAAGCAGGTCGCGTTGAGGGACAGGATGCAGCTACTGCAAATACGAGAAGATCCGTCTCAGCGTTTGGTACCACCACTGCGGAGGCACACGAAGGTGAGAGACAACACAGAGCTACGCAATCCCACGCTTCAGAGCTGAGCATGACTTTCAGGAACTGGAAGAGGTTTTAATTTATTCTTTCCCTTTGCTTTCCTCCTTCCCAAGTACAAACCATGCGAAGCACCTGCTGCAAAGGGGGCTGCTTTCCATCTCACACAGCCTATCACTGAATGAACTGACCTTTTATTGTAGCAAACCTAATAAAACAGCCCTAAACCCAACAAGAAACAGGAAAACAATCAGGGCCTTCTCTCACCAAGAAAGGAAGGAAACAGTTAAGAAACAGGGAATCAAAAAAAGACTGCAGTAAGGCATTCAGGTTCCTAGACAACCCGATGATGATTGATCCAAAGGGGAGACATGGAGTAGGAATCCCTTTATAAACACAGGACAACATTTTTGGTGAAAAATATATGAACAGCACACGATTTCTGAAGACTTTTTTTGCAGGCAAGAAAAGGGCACGTGCCTAAAGGTGTATGGGGAAGCGGTACTCCCACGTCCATGCTATCGAGGGCAAGACTTCGGAAAGTGACCTAGCCAGCCAAGAGCTCTCCAAGCGCCGATGCTGCTCAGACGCGGAGGTGGGGCTGCTGTGCACGCAGGCCCTGGCGATGGAGCCGGGGCCCTGGGCTGTCCCCTCCGTGCCCCGCTGCCACCGAGCATCGTGAGAGGCCATTCCCCAGGCTCTTCCCAGACAGCAGCAGAGAAAGAAGAAATGGAGAACGTGGAGCCTGGGGGGTGAGAAACCGTCTCAGGGGGAGCAGAGTGGTGCATGGCGCTGCGCATTCTCACCTACGGGAGACCCAAACGCCTCCTCACCTGCGGCAGGTCTCACAACATACCTGACTACAGAGAAAATGCAGGTTACTACTGGATTGCAGTAGAGCTACTGAACTGCACCGTGCCAGAGCATCAGCCACATGACAACCTTCCTTTAAAAATCTGTATCCAGTTTATCCAGAAGAAACCGTTCTGCTTTACAGCTACATCCTTACATCAGTGAGACACAGAGGTTGGAGCTGGGGCTGTAGGCGTCAGAGAAAACAGAAGCATAAATAATCTCAGTCATTTAGATCAGGGGCTACAGCAGCTGTGAAGCTCCCGAGCTGCGTAAGGCACCAAAGCCACCGCTCATAAACACTAGGAAGTAACAGGTTGGATCTAAATGGCCAAAACCCGTGAATACCTCAGCAGGGGAGAAAATATCCCAGAGGAAGGAAGGTGCATGCAGAAAAGGTTATAAAAGTACCGTGAGACCAAAACATCCCCCTGCAATGCAAATGCAGCAGAAGCCAAGAACAAGCCAGGACATACACTCGGCCAAGGTGATCTGAGACTTACTGAAAGATTAATTTCTTAAAATACTGGTTGTGATTCTGTCTCGTTAACTCAATACTTTGTAGATACAAAGCAACAAATACATTTTGCATATGAAAAAAAGCCTTAGCCAGCAGGTGCAGCTAAGCACATAGATCTTGGTACGCTTCCTCTACCCTTTGGCTGAAGCGACCTGCAAGTAACACACGGTATCAGCAGCAAAACAAGCCATGAAAGCGGCATGCCTGGGAGTCACTAAAGCTGTGTTACAGCAGCTTCAGCACTGCACTCCATACAAAGACATAAGTTACAACAGATAAGGTTTAAGCATGTATAAAAAGAAGGTAAAAATTCAAGCAAGTTTATATAATATCTCAAGCTGAAGAGTCAACAATCTTGCCGTTTTCTGTGTGCAAGAGTCCTTGATCAGGCACCAGGTAACAACTCAAGCAGACTTGCAACAAGACCAAGCATTAATCTTTGACAAATATTGTGGCAACTGGAAGAACTCAAGAAAAATAAGTCATCCTGCCAATGCTGATCCTTAGGAAAGGCAAACAGTGCTTGAACAGAGCACCAACAAAGAGGATACAACATATCACAAAAGAACAAGTCAGACGAGCATTAGCATTCAGAGATTAAACGTAAAGTCCCCCAAAGCCCCTGAAACGTCAAACAGTGGATAGCAAAACAGTGGCTGAAACTCAGGATGAGAAAGCTCACACTGACTTACACAATTCTGCAAGAGTTTGCAAACCCCGAAGTGGTCACGGTGTGGCCAAAGTCGACCAGAGATGCAGAAGCCAACGTTGAAGTTGCTTCAGTGATGTTAGCACCGAAAGTCATGGCACTTGATAAGCAGGTAAACTGGGATTTTGGCATAGTGAACTACTACTTAGTAGAACAATAAGCAAAGTGTAAATAAGAAACCTGGAAAGGATAAAGCGTGTAACAGTCACCATAAACATGTCATATGCTTGGTTTTTACCAAGAAAGAGCACGCATTTAAAGGATTAGGTAAGTTCACTTCCCTGGAAACCACAGAGCAACCTCATACATCTACGTATCACTAAAGTGCACCTACATACCTTCCCTTACGCACAGACGGGTAAGTGCTAGCACGTTTCTTTGAAGGCCCGTTTCCACCACTTGCAGAGGTGGGGGAACTGGACACAAACCCGTGCGCAGGCTGCCGCAGCCCCCGGGTCAGCACAGGCTAGCGGGTGTCCTAAGGAAACGAGAACACGGTCTCTCTAAATCCAACAGCCCTCTTAAAGTCACTGTGCTCTCTGATGGCTCTCTGCGTTTGTGTCCCCTGCCTGAGACATGTCCCAGGAGGACACAGAGCACTGATCAAACACACAGAGCTTTACTAAACGCCGTGCTGTCTCAGGGTTACAGAACTGCAACAGCAAAAAGGGTTTAAAAGGACAAGCCAAGGTAAATTAAGGATTGAAGAAATCCCAGCAAGGGATCAAAGCTGCTCTATACTGGCCCCAGAGGTACCGGAAGCCCTTAGGCTTGCTCTGCAGGCCAGAAGCACAGGCCCAACAGAGCGGGAGCGGCGGCACCGGCACCAGCAGCACGGGAAGCAGGCGGCACAGGCTTGTCTGCGTCGGCCGGGAAAATCGAAGCAGTGGAGCTAAACCTGCCCCCTGCGCTGCCGGCAACATCAGCAGCGCAGGGACCCAGCGGAAAACACCACTCAATATATTTTCCTGCGAACCTATTCCAGTATTGATTTGAGATCTGTAACATGTTATTTTTTAAACGCTTTTTAATCCACTACCCCTAAATCTCCTCTTTGCAGACGTGAGCCCAGCACTCAGACCGACGCAGCAGTGCTGCCACTCGCGCGAGGAGAAGGCGGGCGGCGTGGCGGAGCTTTAAGCACACTAATAGAATATTAAACCTTGCATTTCCTTCCCATTAAAGCTGGATTTATCAGGTACTCTGCAGGGAGACAGGCACGTAACATTATTGCCATGTTACCTTTCAGTCTCATCACACATTTTCAAAGCGCTGCTCCGAGATTTAGCCACACATTTTTCAGCTGACTTTAACGAGTGTAAGGAAAGCGATTAAGTCCCCAGCAAACAGGGCCCGAAGCAGCGCGTGTGTGTCCCGCTCCGCAGGACCAGCCGCACACGAGCCATCACCCCCGTCCCACCAGGAACATGTGCATTAGCCACAGATTTCAGCAGGGCAGATGGGCTGCGGAGGGGGCTGTTCCCAGCTGGAAGTGGAGGACGGAGGAGCCCCCTCAGAAGCCCCCTTGAGCTCAGGTCTGTCGCTCTGGCGAGCAGCAAGGGTCCCAGAGGAAGGGCATCAACCGCTGAGCTCTGGGCTGACCGGCTCCTGCGGAAAGGAGCAGGGGCCGTCCAAAATGTGCAGTGAAGTCACCCTCCAGGGGTGCCCTGCAGGGCACAGGGACGCGGCGCTGGAAGGGGCACCACGTCCCCGCACTCGCCCCCTCGCTGCCCCTCGCCCCGCAAGAGCTGCCTGGCCTTCTGCAGCCCCAAAGCCACCGAACGCCGCCAAGGTTTGATCAACCCTGGAGYACATGTTTCTCTAGCACAGAGGGGACATCAGAAAAAAAAAAGGCGGCCCCAATAATCTTTAACATGTCCAACGAGACAAACTGGCTGGCTGTTGGCCTAGTGAACGGAAAGCCAGTAAGACCAGAGACATAGCATTCACGCGTGGAGACTAGGAGGGGAGAAAAATATTCATCGACGGTGGACGGAGATGCTGAGATCCAAATGCTAGTCCCGGCTTTGCCAAGCCTATTGTTCATTTCACTTCAGGCAAATAAGAGAATCTCAGCTCCTCCTCCGCAAGCTGGGAGTGACGGTGCTGTACCTGCGATGGGGCGTGTGAGCACCAAGTCTCTGCTGAGAAGCAGTTATGCAGCCTGTAAACTTTTGCACAGCTCTTCTAATAGAAGCATTAAAAAAAAAGGTCCTATAGCAAAAAAAAGGGGGGAGGGGGCTTGAAAGGCAACACCAGGAATGGCTGAATTGCCTAAAGGCGGCAACCTGGTGAAGTGGGGAAGGCGACTGAAAGGTGAAGTCCATCTGCAGGTGGGCTTCAATGACACTCTGAAATGCTGCTTTTTCCTTGTGTTAGTGATTTTTCCTATAGTCATCTGAGTGAAACACACAGCAGTTCTTCTCTGCACCCGCTAATAATCACTACTCATGGACCAGAAGCTCCTCCACACCCCCGTCTCAGCACCTAGCTGCCTGTCATCCAGCTCTCCAGAGTCTTCAAATCCCAAATTCCTTCTGTGAGAGCTTCACAAATCAAGAAGCTACGTCCTCACGGAAAAAGAAAGTCTAATTTGCAGTCGTGCCTTATCGTTGCAACTTGAAGCCAGGTCTCATAGAAGCTAGAGCTTCTTTATTTTATCCAGCTAGCCACTCTCTGCCAAATCCATGCTCCAAATTCCACATCACAACAAGGAAAGGTGTTACATAAGTAAAGCAATCTTCGGAGTTCACACCCCCGTGAGCCTCGGCAGAGCCTGTAGAGGCAATGGCATCACACCAGCCCGACACGGCTTCAAAATACACTGAGCCTTATTCTCTGCAGACTCAGACTGTTCTTACTCTGTTTGTAGCTTTCAGCAAAAGCGCATTAGAAACATTTCGCCTGCAGTATGCTACTGAAAGACTGATGGTTACAACTCCAGCCAACATAGCAAGGTGCCCTAAATAACGGTTTAAAGGCAGGTAGTCGTCCAGCTGCAAGCAGTGTGTCTGTTGCTTCGACAGCTGAAATACTGAAGACTGGCAGAGGTATTTCACATACAAAGAGATGCCGGTATCATGTACTGCAATAGCAGAGGCTGGAAAGATTTACTGAGTAAAAGACCACTTTGCGGCACCTGCTGCAGAGTGCCACCTCGAACAGAGCCACAGGGACCTTCGCGTGACCGCGACTCTTCCATCACTCACAAAAAAAGCCTCAACCTACTTTGAAGAAATACGCCAGCTCCCACCTAACGGCCTTGTCCCCCACAGTATCGATATTGCGGTTGCAAACCCTACCAGACCGGCGTAAGGGTCCCCCGGAGATTTTGCAAGACCAGGTTGTTAGAAAGCCGTTACCTCCGAATCCATGTGTGGTGGGTCGTGCATGCGTGAACCCCAGCAGCTCGATAAAATCAGACTGCACGTCCTCAACTGGAAAGGGAGAGCACTACTGAGACTTCACTCTCCACCACGTMCAGGGTTCATATATTACTTCATACCTAATTAGAAGCTCTTCTAAAAAATGACCCAGCAGCAATTCTAAAACAATGTTCTTGACTATGCGTGGTTTTGTTACAGTTTATCTAGCTGTAACTCCTTCGCCTCGTTAAAGGGACTATTTCTTCCAGTACGCTGCCGTTCCCTGCTCTGGCTCYGAGCTTCGGCCAGGTTTCTCCAGGATTGCTGGGCACCTTCCAGATCGCAGGTAAGCAGCACACACGGCTGCAGGTGCTTACGCGCCACGTGCACACACCCACGTTCTGTCCTCCTTCACGGTGTTTTGTTGAGTTCAACTTCTCCAAAAAAGAAAATAGCAGTTACATTTAAACACCCAGCTAAAGGATAGTACTAGTATTTTGCTAACAAGCTTTGTGCCGAACTCCCCAAATCTTTCTGGTCCCTTGCAGACCCCTGAGCACAGAGCATGAGGAAGGTTACCTGGTGTCCCCCAGTGTCCGGGACCCCCTCCCCGGCTTCCCCGCACAACCCGCGCTCTCCCCTGCGGCTCCAGGGCTCCCGGCTCTCTTCTGGGTCCCCAGGGTGGTCCCCAGGGTTACTGCCCCACCGCCCAGTCACACCACGTTCAGTCCTACCTCAGGTACCAAAACAAGCATAACCAGAAAAACAACAAAAAGTACCCAGAGCTTTCCAGCCCTGCTGGGACCCCAAAATGACATAGGGAATCAGAATAAATTTATAGTACAAATTTAACTTGTATGTATTCTGTCTGGGTCCATTTTTAGTCTCTTGTGCTAGATTCAGGGATTTAACGTTGCCATCACTACTTTAGAGCCTCCTGTGATGGTGGCGGCACCTATGACGGGACTCACGAGACCCAGTTTGTGAGACTGTCTTCAGCCACTCGCAAACTTTGCTAAACACCATCCATACAGGCTGAGCTTCTCCTGAGCTTTATTTATCCATGTGTCCCATAACAGGACCACTATGAGCAATTTCTGAGGAAACGGACTGAATATAGAAAGATTTGTTGCTTATATTAAAAATCCTGTCATTGTCCAACACATTCTGCTTTTTGGCAGGGTTTTACATATGCACAGCATTTAGCCATCTTCAGGAAAATCTCAGATTTGCCCAAATCCTAGGTTTCAGGGGAAAAAATCATCCACTTCAGCGCAGCAGTGACTGCCAGTCCACCCAGTGCCGAGCAACGTTGAGTTGCACGTTGGACGGGCCGTGACGGCTGGGCAGGAACTCACTGCGGCCCAGGGCTCTGCACGATGAGCCCTCCAAAAAGCTTCGGGGTCACCTAATAGTCCTGTCTCAGAGCCGGGCCTGCACCGCGCGCAGCGAGGGCAGGAGCGCATGGCACGAGAGGAGAGCAAAGCAGCCGAGAGCTGCTCGTTCAGTGAGCACGAGCCGTCCTGTGCGCCACGGCACGTACCTCGAGGAGGAAGAAAGTCAAAACTAAAAACCAGCACGTCCCTCCCAAAAGCCCAGTCTTTATGATGAGTGACCACAAGGATTGTGCAATCTCCCACAAAAATATTCAGGTTAAATCAGGACATATTTTGTCTGGCTGTTTATATCTATTTATTTTGGATAGAATTAATTTAATTCTGGCTTCTCTTAGCTTTAATTTTGCAATATCATTAAGGTACTTCTAATGCACTTCTGTGCATATCCAGTATAGTGCTTACGTCTAATTCTGACTAACAACACTCGCAGAAGTGTACACATTCTTCTGTATCCATTCTAAGCAGCCCAGCATCTAATGAACTTGTGAAAAACACAGTAGAGGTAACTGGTTAATTAAAACTGTGCGTAGTTCGTACTGAATGGCAGTATGTTGGCTACAGGAAGCAAGATGCTGAGTTCAAGAAATTAATGGAGTTAGGAGGGAGCAATCCATAAACCCTGACTGACAGACCAAGGTACACCTTGTTTATTAGTAGGCTCTATATGGAAAAGGAGGCCGGCACGCTGATGGAGAGCTTCATTAAAAAAGAGTGCCACTCTTACATGATCTAAATTACGCCTAGATCCATGCTTAATTACATTGGATTAGCCAAAACAGGAGTCCCCTTTTAGAAAATAATGAGCTTCATACCTGACACTGAAAGAGATGGGGCTGAATTCAAGGGTGCTTTGACACTTAACCAGGCAATTACATTATCTTTTTGCTCCTGAACTAATTAAAAGAAGAAAATAGCTACAGCATTAACACTTTTACAATAAAAACAGATTCATGATCCTTTGTAAAAGGCAGCGTGATCCATACAAATAAGAGATTTTCTGAGACTGACAAAGACCAGCCACTAGCCAATTCCCCTTCCTGGAGGATAAAAAGAGGGTTCCCCTTCAGCGACGCTGGTGAAATGCAGGCATCTAAGACACAGCCTGTCCGCTTTTGAGAGGCTAGTGGGAAAACCTTGGGGGGAAAAAAAAAATAGAATAGTTTTGTCTTGTTTTCCTGATAAGAAAAAAAACCCAAATCTTTCAGCCTTCACAAAGCTTCATACGCCAGCCAAACCATGGATAAGATCACCTCCCGGTTTCGACCGTTAGCAAGCTGGGTCTGAGCCCATCACCACCTGGAACATGCCCTGGATGCCAAAGAGGAGTTCAAGAGACTGCGCTAACATCTCACAGTCCTCCCTACACAGGCTTTACCTTTTAACAGGAGAATTGGCAAACATAAGAAAACGTGAGCTGACCCTCATTTTAGACTTTTCCTAATTTGCAGATATACATAGGTAAAATCTTAGCTTCTCTGAAGGTCTTGGCTAGTTCCTTCTCTGAAGAGTCCAACTCTGTGTGAGGTTTTACACCCAGCTTTGCAAGTGCTGCTTCACACTTTCTTAGCAATTAGACTGAAACTTACTTAGCAATTCCAACAGATCATTGCAATTGCTTCCTGCCAGAGCTTTCCCCATTCAAGAATTCAAGAAGTCTGAGATGGGAAGCAAAGCAAAGCTGTTCTGTTTCTCCTCATGAGTCAAACTGCCAGAGCATCCACCAGTCAGGTACATCCAGGAAACCCAGACTGAACCGGAGACTGCGTTAAGCTTTATTTTTATTTTGATGTTAAGAAAATACAGGTTGTTTTGCTCATTGAATCAGCAGCAAGCTGCCAGGAAGGTAATATATACCATGCATCTGCTGATTCTTTCTGTCTGTGCGCTCATTAATAGCTTCCTAAATCTACAGAGACAAAGCGAGGTGAATGTAGCATAAAAGTTATTTTTTTCCGCAATTTACAGCCCTCAGCTAGCACGACATCAGAGCCCCATTGATCTCCATAATCACTGTGGGAGAACGCTCAATAAAGGCTAACCGTCCTCTTTACTTAAATTATACCAATTGCTTTAATTAAGAAACATTGGGAGAGCTTTGCTGTTTACTTACTCAGTGATCACAGCTGCTCCAAGCTGTATACAAGCGTCGTGGATGGGTAATGATGTCTTTCTTACACAGTTTGGGGCTCCTTAAGGAGGACATCAAATTACGGCACGCTCTCCTTGATGGGCTGGACTCCCCAGCCCGCCCGGCCTTGCGTGGACATTCGCACCAGTCAGGGAGATACTACATTACACAGGCACACGTGAGCTGCAGGGGTGACAAAACTGCAAAGTCCCAACGAAATGTAACCAAAATGCTTGGCATTAGTAACGGGAACAGTTCATAGGGTGATGATGTCAGATTTTTTCCCATTTACAAGTCTATAGAAAAAGCCGAGCTTTCTCTGAATGGTTCTAAATTCCACTGTCCTGGGATCTCCTAAACCCCTGGCTGCTTTCTGTTCTGCGAAACTGGCCCTATTCAGCACGTCGTGATAGAGCTCCTCGAGTATTTACTCTGAAGCACAGGTAATATAGGTTGCCACTTTCTGCTCCCTATGAATTAATAATGTTTAATCCTATCAGGAGAGTGTGGTAGCTTAATATATGCAGAGAGTTTCTAAGCCTTTATTCACTACCATCACCACCAAAGTGATAGAAAAGAAGAAAAAAAAGAGAGAGAGAGAAAGAGGAGCTCCCAAAGCCTCAATCCCCAGGAGCCAGCGATCAGGGCGGCCCAGCAATCCCCACTCAGATAAGCAGGCTGCCTTTCACGTCAGGTGACACTTCTGCAATCACATCTTGCAGACAGATACATTTAATGCCCAACACTGATGATACTAAGACATGCTGTAAGTGCCAAAGTGCACCAAGAAGGGCACAGAATCACAAACTAGTCAGAAAAGCATACTGAATCTACCCTAGTCTGTACCAGAGGTAGACGCTTTGGTGCAGTAACCATGCCAATGTCAGAAGTTTCTCTGGTTCTTTGGGGGTTTGGTTGTTAGGTGGGGTCTTTTTCAACAGAACTGCTTGAGAAGTGATCAGGTTACAGGCAAGCACTATAGAAGTTCATAGAATTTCAATGACATTAGGATTCTTTGAACAGTAATATACCCTATAATAGCTGTAGGGACTTTGACAGGACGGAGAAGAACCTCATGAGGTTCAACAAAGGGAAGTGCAAAGTCCTGCCCCTGGCGAGGAACAACCCAGGCATCAGTACAGGCCGGGGCTGACCAGCTAGAGAGCAGCTTTGCAGAGGAGGACCTGGGGGTCCTGGTGGACAAGCTGACCATGAGCCAGCAATGTGCCCTTGCAGCAAAGAAGGTCAATGGTATGCTGGGCTGCACTACGCAGAGCACTGCCAGAAATCTGAGGGAGGTGAGCCTTCCCCTCAACTCAGCCCTGGTGAGGCCACATCTGGACCGCTGGGTCCAGTGCTGGGCTCCCCAGGACAAGAAAGGCATCGACCTGCTGGAGCGGGTCCAGCAAAGGGCCACAAAAATAATTAAGAGACTGGAGCATCTGTCATATGAGGCGAGGCTGAGAGAGCTGGGATTGTTCAGCCTGGAGAAGAGAAGGCTCAGGGAAGATCTTACCAGTGTGTATAAATATCTGATGGGGGGGAGTAAAGAGGACAGGGCCAGACTCTTCTCAGTGGTGCCCCATGACAGGACAAGGAGCAATGGTCATGTGTGGCTGAACACTCCAACAGGTTGTCCGGAGAGGCTGTGGCACTGGAGATATCCAAAACCCAACTGGACAACCTCTCTAGCTGGCCCTGCTTGACAGGGGGATGGACAAGACGATCTCCAGAGCTGGCTTCCAACCTCGACCATGCTGTGATTCTGTGAGAGCAAGTCCTCACAACACAGAGTCTTGTCAAAACACAGCTTGATACTCCTCGTGGCTAAGGAAAGCTCTAGAACAGAGCACAGGAACCCTGGGATGTTCCAAGTAAGCTAAAAGCTGCCACAGAATCCTCCAGTTCTTTCTCCAGTTCTAAGCAATGCACAACGGTTTTTAAAACTTAAAGATAGAGCTGGAATATGGGCCATTTGAAACCCAGCCTTTTAATGAGACTTGATCTAGACCACGGGATGAGCATTTTTTGTTACAACCTTTTTTATTATGGCCAATTGTCTAATACTACAATTTTATCTGACCCGACAGCATTTATTTTTGCTCTCAGTATCCCGTGTTTCTGCAGTTAGGCCATTAGGTACTCACATATGAGAGAGACGACGGAAGCACAGCTCAAAGGGAGTCCGAGTGTGAGCTATGAAGCCTGCAAGCACGGCTAGGGTGCCAGCCGCCACCAACCCTGTCAAGTATCCAGGAGCGGGAGAAAAAATATTGCTACAAACAGCCATGCTTCAGCAGCAATAACGGGTATATCACGTGCTCCGTCCTCATCAGACAGCACACTGAAAAAGAAATGTCACCAGAATAAGGCTTCTAGCATTAGAAGAGTGTTTTTGTTCCTCCTTTTCTGGTATGCTTCGCGTGTGCATGCGCTCTGAGAGCCAGAGACTTGCAGTACAATTTATTGGCTATTTTATTTACCCTTTCAGTTATTCACTCCTCCTTCTCAGACACCACTGTGGGGCAATGGCTGGCAACCACTTTGTCTCGTTGCGAAATGCAGAGTCACTGGGGCAAAACAGAAATACTCCAAAGAGTCGTTCTCTCTGAAGGGCACTCAGGGCTTTGTCAGAAGAGTTTAAGTGGATAATGGCAGTTCTGAGTTACCTTAATTAAGGGAAATCGGATTGATTTCCACTCTCAGGTGTGCTGAAACATATTTACAAAACATTTTGACAGCTGCTAGTGAATGAAAATCTGTAGCACACAAAACCATCTTACAGAAACGTGATAGTTTTGGTCCCTTAACACCTAATATCCTCTCTCAAAACCGGATTCATTGGTGGAACAACCGCAGAACATTTAGATGTTTAATTTTGGGAAGAGCATTCCAAGGATGGGTAGAATAAACACGGATTATGGTCCCTCAGCGTCCCCGTGGATAACAGCACGGTGAAGGAAACCGAGGAGCGGGGCGAGGGGACCGAGGGGCCGCCACGTCCTGGCTAAGCAGGAGCTGGAAGCAGGCACGGCAGCGCCGGGGACGCGATGTCTGCCAGGGCGCTCGGAAATTAGGCACGTCTCCTAAAAGGCTGCCGTGAAGCATAAATCGCTGTATGTGCAAGGGAAAAGACGACCCTTCAGCAAACCTTTCAAATACAGATCGCCTCGCAGGAGACAGGGCTGCACATTATTCACAGAAGTAACTCTGACGGCACGACGATTTGCAGAGCATTTCAATTGCCCTGAGATAATTAAGGATTTGTTCAGTGAACAAAACTGGAAACCTAAAAACCGCAGTAGCTGAACAAATTATTCCAAAATCTGCTTCATTTATTTGATGGCAACGTAGGTCTGCAGAAAATTAACATAAGGTGCAGCTTCAGCAGCATATATTAAGCTGAGAAATACAATAAAACAAAAAGCCATCCTACGGATCTCCTGGAGTCACTTTTCATAGGAGAAGCACTCATAACTTCTTCTGTAAGCCATCCCTGACCGAAGCTTAGTCCAAACTTTGGCCCATCTCTTGAAAACCACTTATATTCAATTCACTATAATTACAGCCCAGACACTGAATGTTGGGTCGTAATTGCAGTCAGTGTATATGCGGGCTGCAATTTTCATTTTCAAATCTCTCTGACAAACTACTTTATCACCACCAAAACCCTCCCGGTTAGAACACAGCTTTGGACAATAAACTCACTCCCTTTTAAAGCACATCTATCAACAGTAGGAAGCAAATAATAGTTTTAAGAAAAAATCTAGCTCCATTATATAATTTAAACCTAAAGTTTACTATTCCCGAGCCGCAGAGGGAAATGGTCTGTCTCCCAGATCTCCTGTGAGCGCTGCGATGAATTTTAGTGCTCCGACACAGCACATTGTTCTGTTGCTTACAGAAGAAAAGACTTTTTGCAAAAATGAATTTAAGGTTACAGTGCTATCACGGAGAGGACGTGCGACCTGAGAGCTACATGAGGGAGCACACAAAGAGAAGCAGTTTAGATATTGCTTTCTTTAGCGCACACCACTTAATCCTTCACTGCTTCAGTCCTAAACCCCCAGCAACTTGCCTGACAGAGCACTACGTACAAACGTTATTTCTGGTAAAAGAAAAATAACTTTGTTCTGGAATTTGTAGTCAAATGGCCAGGAGGGAAGAGGAGTAGAAGCCCGTAAGGAAGAAGCCGGACAGTCAGTGGTGAAATCACAGGGCATTAGTCAACTTGACCAAATACCACTTGATTCCTTCCAGCCTCGCTCCTGTACTAACGTCCTGGCTGTACCACAAAAAGACCTTCAGTGGGACTGCACCCAGCCTGAAGAGACCCTTTCCCAGAGGGGAGCTCATCCAAGTCGCAGCGCCTCACGTTTCCAGATCTGACGACTACGGTCTGAACGTTGTATTCCCAAGAGATGTAATAACATTAACATCTGGTGGTGCATTTGATGCCTTAGAATTTCATAAAAGTCCTTCTTTTGACCATAACAGAAATGGCACCCGGCTTCTAACTTCATGCAACACTCCTGACTGTCTGAATATCCTGAAGATCTTTGCTTTATATATATGCGTGTGTGTGTGTATACATATATATATATATATATCTCCTGAGAAAGAAGAGCATGTACTACTTTTACTAGAGATGGTTGTTTTGTTTAAAAAGGAAGTTGATGTCTCAGCTTCATGAAATGGAGCACTCTCTCACAAACCTGGCGTACTTATAGCAGACGAAAGACAATCTGATGTTGTTTTCAGCCATCTCCTGTCTGAGAGAGAGGGAGAAGGAAGATGTGGGAATTAAATCTATATAGAAACTCAAAAACTAGTTAAGTCTGGGGTATACCCATGAAGAAAATCCCAGATAGGAGCAAGGGTTTCCATCATAAGCATGCTTTATGCTTATTTTGCTACACTATGAAATTTGATTTATTTTTCAAAAAGCCATTTTCAAACATGGATGACAAAGGATGACACCCTGTCAAATTGCTGCTATAGCATTAAATCAATAGTAACATGACTTTGGGGCTAGGAAACCAAAAAAAAGGTATTTCTAATTTTAAGTGAACTCATTTAAATGCAATATTGCTCATTCAGAAATTCTGTCTTTGAATTCTSTAGGCAAAAATCARCATGAAAGAGCCTTTCTGCTTTTTCCCCCAACACCTTCCACCCCTGCTATAAGGACACACTTCAGCTTGAAGTACGTTTTATTTAGAGTCACGATATCAGGGCTGTAAATGGATGACATTATAGAAAAGACCAGAAATCAACTGCTGGCTCCATTGTGCCAGGCTACCCTGGAGAGGCCTGTGGGTGCTCCAAAGACAGGGCGAGCAAGACAGCTTCTGGAGCTGCCCCAGCGTCAGCTGGAGGAGGACTGCAACGCTAGCAGCTCTCAGCCCTCGCAGGCTCTCTGACATCTCAACTCATCTCCTTGAGGTGTCACAGACACTTAATTAGGGCTTGACTGACGGGTTCTGGCGGCAATGCAAACCTCCTGCTTTGTGTACTCAYGAGCTACAATTATCTCTTAAGTGTGAAGTGAGAGGCAAGTTCACCACACCCTCCCACCCAGGTTGTGGCCTTGCTTCTCCAAGTCTGACAACCTTCTCGGTAACTATTAATGTTGTTGCTGCAGTGACCTTTGCTGCTGATGACATTTGGAGAATTTGCAGAGCTGCAAGCTCCAGTAAATCTTCTCAGAATTAATGTAAAAGCAGACATATTCATTAACATCCTCCCTCAAATAAGGGATGGCTTGCTACAGTGTCATTATAGAGACACCATTTATCGTGATTGTCTGAGAGATGAAAATCCGGAATTTGAGCAATATACCGGCACGGGGAAATCAATTCTGCTGACGCTGCCCACGCAGAGACGGCACACACGCTCGGAGCCACTGCAGCGAGGGCTCGCCTGAGCCAGCCCAGACGTCACCCTGCCAGGAGAACGACCGGGAACAAAACCAAGGATGCATACCCCGAACCCSTGAAGTCTGAGCTTTACTTCTAAATCCTCTGACCTACTGGAGACCTTGCCTGTGGTCTCAGTATCGGTATGTTGGTCACACTGGACAAAACTTTTTTGTGTATGTTAGAAAACAAAACCCTTTAGAAAGGTCCAGGGAAGCACTGCAGTTTGTTAGACTCACCGCAAATCCATCCATCAGCTCCAAGCAGTGCCAATGCTCTTGCCATGACGCTGATTATGATTTGCCTTATCRTGCTTTCGGGTCAAGGCACAAGAGAGAGTCTATCAAAAGCAAACGTAATTAGTGATTCGTGAAGTGCTGAAGGGTCACACTGCAGTCAGTCCCCGACCTCTCCGGAGGAATTCATCCTACCAAGATCTATTTCAGATGCAGTCCATCAGTTCTCCCTCTGCCAAGCCACGGTCCTCTTGACCCTCTCCCTCTCCCTTAGCTCCGCAACAGCTAGCAGAGCTGTCTCATGCATCAAAGTCCAAGCACACCTGGCATTAGGGACTTTTCCGTGACATACATATCTCCACTGCAAATCTCAAGAGACCCTAAGCACAGACAGAGAAATCCCAGTTACTGCACAGACTTCAGCATAAATAGGACCTGTGAGAAGAATTAGGAAAAAGCAGCTCATGAAATAGCTCTGGTTCAGCCCGAGCTTGGGGGTTTGTCTCGGTGGTCCACTCTCCACCCCCAAGGACAGCACACACACACGAAACTGAAGCTGTGGGCTGAGACTCACATGCCCTTGGCTCTCTCACCATCCCTGCACAAAACCTCACGATACCTTRGATARGCCAGTTAACTGCTTTGGGCCTCAYTCCAACCTAAAAAYGGGGATGATGTTCCCGTACCTSASYAGGAAGCTGCAAGAACCARACTCAACTGCATGGAGAAGCAGACTCCAACAGCAGGGCAACACAGGCATCTAAATAGACAGGTAACACCTGTGTGCGTGGCAAAAAAATACAGGGAAGTTTCTGTTTCTGCTTAAAAGTCCACCGGCAAACACAGCTTCATCATGGCCTTMTCGTAAGGAAACAGAGGGGTCTGGGTGAGAGGTACTGTGTGGTTTCAGTCAAAGAAATAAACACAGTTTCAACCTGCTTTTTCCAAAAAAGGTGCAAGGGCTCTGCAGCCTTCCAAGCAGCGCTTCTCGGTGTCTCAGAACTGCTGTGAGGGCTCCGCGCGGTTCCTCACTTCGGAGAAGGTGTGAGACAGGGCTAGCAAACGGACAGCCGGCGGGAGGAGAGCCTGGCAGAGCTGGAGGTGGATTTACAGCAAGAGTAACACATGTGTCCCACGTGTGAGCCTCGACAGTCTGCAAGGATCTGTGCGATCAGCACATCTGTGTGATCAGCACATCTGTGTGATCAGCACATCTGCTGCTCTGCTGTGTTGGTGAGGGACAGTGCTGGCAGCACGCTTGTCAGAGGTGAGATCTTTCCAGGCTCATCTCTTGGAGCACCGACTACCCAAAGCAGGACAGAGAAGACCAAACAGGAGGAAGCTGTTGCTGTGGGATAGGAAAGTACCATCAGCAGCTAGTTTGGGAGAGGGATGCCTCTCTGGTATGCCTGAGGAGAAAAGCTCCAGAACGGGTATCTGCTGACTGCTGAGGGAGACATGGCCTAAAAACAGCCAGTACCTCGGTATGCAGCGTGGCAGCAGCCCTCGGAGAGCTCAACGGGCAGGCAGCTGGCTGGAGGGGATGTGGCAGGAACTGGTGAAGGAGAGCAGAGCTACAGGTGGGGAGAGAAGATCAAAGAAGSCTGGAGCAGTTGTGGACTGCCCTGGACAGGGAGTCTGGCAGCAACCCACAAGTCCGGGAGCAGAGGCCATCTACACAGCAAGCACGGGCTTATGCTGACAGGTATCATGACAACCCTCCTGCCCTAACACTGAAACCAACCTGCAGTTATAAGCAGAAGAAAATTGGKGCCGGGGGCATAATGTCCGGACACACTGAAGGGAGCCAGGTCACATGTCCCCTCAAGTCGGTCAGTCTTTTAGCCCAAGCTGAAGCTACTTGCTGCCAGTAGGGAGGACCTTTGCCAGGAGCACCTGGAAGGCCACGTGCAGGGAAACACCCAGCAGGACACAGGACACTGCAGACTGCAGTGGGGTCCATGTGCAGCGAAGAGAGTGCAGTTCCCTTCCAGGGAGCCCACAAAACTCTTGAGCTCGAGAGCGAACACAGATCTCAGCAGCCATCCCAACGGCAGCATGCCGACCTCGTCTGGCACAGGAGTGACAAGAAGCGTCGAACAGCAGGAGTCTGCTGCCAGCTTGTTTTATAATGCACGGCCAGATCTGGCGAGGTGCATTTGCTTGGTGGAAGGCGTGCAGGTACCCCAAGAGCAGGCTCACTGAATCTTGTCCCTAAATCACCAGGCCCTGCTGTAGCTGTGGGTGGGAGGATGTACATGGATGGKGACATGATGCCTTGCAGCAGAAAGACACATTAAAAATTAGAATTTTGGCTGTGTCCAACCTGGCACACCCGATACTAAGCACAGAGAGTTCCTCTTGGCGGTATATTCAGATAGACAGAGAATTCAAAAGTACGTAACGTAAAAAGCAGGCCATGGTAAGAGCTGGTAAGAACACCACCGGCTCAGCATCGCAGAGTGACGCAGTCCTAAGCAGTGACACGTACAGAGACGCGGGTCCCGTGGAGGCCGCGCTGCTTCACCCCGCTTGCTTAGGCAAGCCGCTCGTTTCCAGAGCCTCGGGCTCACACTGCAGCTTCACTGTGCCCCGCAGCAAGCACAAACGTATCAGTGCATTGCATACCTCCTGCCATCAGCTATCTCCTTCCTACACATCTCCCTAAGTATTTTCAACTCCCTTGATGAACCTTTTGACAATACAAACAAACGAGAAGGAGATAATGCTCCTCCTGGTCAGTTAAATCCATACACTGCTGCTGAGAAAAACTGGTACAGCAAAATTATTGTAGGGCAGACACTTGAGCTCCTTTATTTAAATATAAATAAATAAATAGATAAATAAGTCTAGTTTCACAAAGAAGAATTCCCTGGGGTTTTCAGCCATAACTTAAACACTGAAAAAAGTCAGAATGACTGATCTAACCCTTAAAATGAATAAAATCCCAGGAACTTCAACACATACTGAATGGAGCTCTTAGCAATTAGCACTTGATACTGGAGAAACTGAAGTTAGATATCAAAATGCACGGCATGTACCTAAATGAGGATGAGGTCATCTCTGCAAATTTACTYGTTAACATCCATCCATCTGGCGCAAGCTGGAAAACTGAGACCTACATCCAGCAGAAGCCTCTTCTTTCACTTTTCCCATCACACGTCAGTAGAAGCTTTAGTTTGGTTTCCACTAATTTAGATAGCTATCAGAAAAGGTAACTGGCCGGATACATCTATCCTCAAGAAGTTCTCCAGGAGAGCCTTCAGGATATCTTAGTAATTCATTAAAAAAGAAAATTATCATTACAACCCCCTAAAGATCTCTCTAGCACATAGAATAAGTTAGTGCTGCTGCAGGATAGGACTTAAAACTGTTCATTTTGCCTGTAATAATCAAATGTGAAGTTCTGTCAGGTAGAAGACTTCATATTAAAAAGATGAAAACTAATTTCAGGCCTGTATTTTCATTAYAAAAATATAATCTCAGAGCAATATTCAGCAAAGAACATGCATAATTTCCAAGGAAGAACGTGAGACAGGCTAGTATGACAGAGAAATGAACAGTGCTGAAGCCTGAGAAACTCACTTCAGAAGCTTGTCCCACCAACTAAGCGATATGCACACAGACTGACCAGATGAAAAAAGGAAGATGTACCTGATTTTTGCTAATCACTGCTAAAGCCATGAAAGATTAGCATGCGAACTAGCCCACTATGGCCGGGTAATGTTTACTGCCAGCTTGYATGGTCCATTCCAGGGCCACAGCTGGACGAATAAAAGCAAAACAGCTGATCTGGTTAGTCCAGCTGTGGTCAAAACCGTGCATGGTCAGTTGGGATGATGAGGTCAGGATGCCGTTCTGGGAACGAAATGACAAAATGCAGAGGTTAAGTAAGGTTTTGTTGCCAATGAAAAAAGAAATTGTGGGGTTTATCCTGATGCAACTATCTGCATAAGTCCTGCAAGGATGAAGGGCTCCAAGTAGGTGCTCTAGGCAGCATTGAGGGCTGATGTAGACAGTCAAAGCAAACTGCAGGAGTGTCTGGTGATCCACAGCAAAAATTATAGTGCCTGGTCTTCATGAAGCTCTGCGTGAAGAAAGCTGCCTAAAGTTAGCTCTCCCCATCTTAAAAACAAACCTCGAATAAAAAACAGAACCGCTCCCTTTCTGTGCAGTAAAGACTTTGCCAGCAGACAAGGCTATTTTTGCAAAATCCTTCCCCTGGAGATGTCATTGGCAGGCAAACTGGGAATTTGCAGATGCAATGGTTTTATCAACCTACCAAACGGCAAGCCACATAAAAGTGTAACAGCACCTTGCGCTCAGGCAATTGTGCAAGAGGTAAGGCTTTGCAACCTACTCATTTTTATTATTTTTTACTGAAGAYGAATGCAGACACATTTTCCTTAGAAGCCTATTGCACAAAAGCGTGTACAGAGAAGGCCCACACGGAGAGGCCACGCAACACACCGTCAGGAACAGGAATCAAAAATCCAAGGAACTCTTCCATCAGTGACTCTGAGAAGTCACCAAAGAGGTGTCCTCTGCCCCGGAGYCTGAACGCCTCTGACAGCCAATCGGCTTATTTGTACTGCCCTGGGACACGGACCATTACTCCAAGGAGTTAGTTATGGCACAAGCAGGATGCAGCAGTTCCTGCCCAAAAACACACAAACGCAGGCAGGACACAGAGGCGCTGGTCGGGAGACCCGGCAAGAGCCTCAGCGCAGGGCAGGCCAGGTGTCTGCTGTAGYTGTCCTGCTGCTTGGCCAAATCAGGAGGTTCCAGCTGCAAAAAAAGATCCCGGTGGTGCTGGGATGCCAGAACGCTATTTGAGACACAGCTCCCAACAGCAGCAAGCAAAGGCACRAGGAAGAGCGCGACAGTCGCACCAGCAAGAGTCCTGCCTGTTGCTTCCAGGCTTGGTGGAAGCGGGTTTCCAGCTCCTGGGACACGTGGGGGTCTGCTCTACCACCACGCACTGCTCCAGGGAACAGCAGGCACGGGGAGGCACTGAGGCACGTCCCGGCTCAGCGCCRCAGCGTTCCTCTGCTGCCGCGTGAGATTTAATTGCAGAGATTTTATTTCATTAGATTAAGGGCTCTTGGGTCTCACCCTCCAGGAAGAAATTTGAAATTAGGCCTTCGACTCCGAGCAGGGAAGGAATCCACCTCTGAAGAAAAGCTGCAAACACTTCTCTGAGAAATTTAAAACTCTTCACCTAATTAGAGTTCCTGCTGAACAGCATGAGAAACAGCGAAATCCCATTTTCAGAAGCATTATCTTGATTTAGATGAATTCAAACTCTCAAAACCCAGGCACATTAGCCACCCAGAAGTGCACACAGGATCTTTTCCGGCAAAACCAAAAAGTTATTTTATAGTATTCTTCCACTCACACGGATGAGAACAAACACTAAACCACCGTGCTCACAGCAAGGGACGAGCAGATGAGGCCATCGGTCTGCACTCCTCCAAGSAGACAGATTTGTTGCCAGCCATTTTCTAGAGTTTAATCCATTCCCTTCACTTCCCACAACAGACTAAAAACCAATTAATGCTGAACAGAGTGGTGAAAGTTATCCTGAGTTTTGCTTTGGTGGCAAACTGAATATGAAGACTAAAATAACATGGCCCCAGCTCCCCCACCTCACCTCACCTCACCTCACCTCACCAAGTGAGGCTTGGAAGGGAATTATTTATTCCACCTCCTACTGCTTCCAGCACATCAGGAGGTTATTCCCACTAAGGGAGAACTAGGTTTTGAATCTGCTTCAGAAAAAATCTTCAGCTGTCAAATTCCTCAAAAAGATATGTTTGTTAACAGGAAAAACTTCTGCGGAAAGCAAGTGAAACCTTTTTTCATGTAAAAAGAGAATACAGTTATTTTTCAGTAACAAAGCCCTGAAAAATGACAAAGCCACCAGGGTCAGAAGAGAGTTTGTGTTCTCCCATTATACAGAGCAATGTTTCTTCTCTGAAGTCCCTAAAGCTACACGGCCAGTCAGGCGTGCATCCTTCCGGGCAGCTCTCTGCATCTTTCCAGGCAATTCTTTGCAATGAATTTTTAAATCAGTTATTGAAATCACAGACATAATCAACAACTAACTCTTTGAACGCAMAATGATCTTTAAAAATACCAAACCCACATGTGTTAGTATTGATCCACATCACAGATCAAAAAGATCGTAAAGCCGTACTAACTGTAAAGCTGCTTCTGTAGGAACTCAAAGGGGGAAAAAAAGAGAGACATTTTCATTCCAAGAGATTTGATAAGAGCACACTGATTTCTCCAGTACAGGTTATTTCCTTTCATTTAAAGCATTTCATATCAGCAGCAGATAATTTGTGAATTAACCCTCTCGCGTGCACACGTTCTTCATGTCATCAGTCAAATGAACCTCATGCCCAGACATCTCCAGCAGCCTGGAGGAGGATCTGGATTAATACGGCCTCTCCACTGCTGTCTGGAACGCACTGCATTGGAAATCCTTGCCCACAGATCACACACCAGTCGCAGTCTCCGCACCTCTCTGACCACTTTTTCCTAAAAGACCCTCAAGCTACACAGTACTGAGCCAGTTCCAAAAAGCATCAAGACTGTCCCTTGCCAGGAGAAAAAGCAAAAYAGAAAAGACAAGTCATATTCCTGGAGATCCTCCTGCCCAATGACGCTGCACTCACAGTGGGGTGAGGWCAGTGGATCTGAGGCTGAAAACTCAAATTTCATGGGGGCTGGGACACAGGCGAGCAAGCCAAACACTGAGGTTCCTCATTCATGGAAAAACTGGCTCTAAACGATTCCCAGTAATCAAGAAACTAAGGTCTAATGCAATGCAGAGCATCACAATTTCATCTGATCCTTTTACTTCYTCAGCTTGTTTGTGATTTTACACTGAGATTGAAGCTCCTCTGAGAAATGGGTTCTCATTTTTCTTCTTCTGTACAGAACTGGAGCAGCAGGGTCCTTATCCACCGCTAAGGCTCCTGGGTGTTCACACACAGAATCACACAGAACGGTTGAGGTTGGCAGGGACCTCTGGAGATCATCTACTCCAAACCCCTGCTCAAGCAGGGTCACCTASAGCACGTTGTGCAGGATCGCATCCAGGCAGGTTTTGAATATCTCCGGAGAAGGAGACTCCACAGCCTCTCTGGACAACCTGTGCCAGCGCTCTGTCACCCCCACAGTAACGAGGTTTTCCCTCATATTCAGATGGAGCTTCCTGTGTTTCAGTTTGTGCCTGTTGCCTCTCGTCCTATTGCTGGACACCACTGAGAAGAGTCTGGCCGTGTCCTCTTTACACCCCCCCTTCAGATACTTATACACGTTCATAAGATCCCCTCTCAGTCTTCTCTTCTCCAGGCTAAACAGGCCCAGCTCTCTCAGCCTTTCCTCACAGGAGGAAATCATCTTTGTAGCTCTCCACTGGACTCGCTCCATGTCTCTCTTGTACTGGGGAGCCCGGAATTGGACACGGTACTCCAGATGTGGCCTCACCAGGGTTGAGTATTTGGGGAGGATCACCTCCTCGAGTTGCTAGCAGTGCTCTTCCTAATGCAGCCAGGATACATTGACCTTCTTGGCCACAAGTGCACACTGCTGGCTCGTGCTCAGCTTGGTGTCCACCAGACCCCCGGGTACTTTTCTGCAGAGCTGCTTTCCAGCAGGTCACGCCCAGCCTGTCCTGGTGCCTGGGGTTCTTCCTCCCCAGGGGCAGGACCCTGCCCTTCGCTCTGTTGAACTTCACGAGGTTCCTCTCTGCCCATCTCTCCAGCCTGTCGAGGTCCCTCTGAGTGGCAGCCCAGCCCTCTGGTGAATCAGCCACTCCTCCCAGTTCTGTATCCTCAGCAAACTTGCTGAGGGTGCACTCTGCCCCTTCATCCAGGTCAYTGAGGAATAAGTTGAGGAGGATTGGACCCGGTATTGACCCCTGGGGGACTCTGCTAGCTACAGGCCTCCAACTAGACTTTGCGCCACTGATCACAACCCTCTGAGCTCTGCCGTTCAGCCAGGTCTCAGCCCACCTCACTGTCTCCTCATCTATCCCGCACTTCCTGAGCTTGCCTAGGAGGATGTTACGGGAGACAGTGTCAAAAGCCTTGCTGAAGTCAAGGGAGACAACATCCACTGCTCTCTCCTCATCTACCCAGGCAGTCATTCCATCGTAGAAGGCTATCAGGTTGGTTAAGCATGATTTCCCCTTTGTCAATCCATGCTGACTACTCCTGATCACCTTCTTGTCCTTCACATCCATTCAAAGACCCTCCTCAAAAGGGCATGAAAGCAAAGCCCAGACTCCTTGGAGGCAGGTTTGCCCAGGCATTTCCAGCCTCAGCATCCAGCTCTGGAGTTGAAGTTCTGGACTCTGAGTGAGCACCTGGAAAGCCTGACTTGTGGAAGGGATTTCAGGAGAACTTCTACAGCTATTAGAAGTGTAAAACTGCCACTGTTCATGGAACGAACCGAGACCATGAGGAAAGAATTTGCTGCCTGTACAAGCCAAGGAGTACAGCTAAAAATAAAGCAAAGAAATCAGCACAGCTAAGATGCTGCATCARTGAAGAATATAACAGAAATAATAGGTTAAAAATGAGCTTCTGATGCACCACTGGAAACCAAGTAATAAAATGAACTCTGAAACAAATTGATTGTGAAGAGAGACATTCCGCTCTGTCATCTAGGTTACGTAAATAAATCTCCTGGCTGTACTTGCATTTGGAAATGTGTGGACATCAGGACCCTTGCTGCAAAGGAAACTGTGACACTAAGATACTCAAAGCACATACTGGTATTTGCTTTATTCCATCAGCATTACCAGTTTTGACTATGGAATGCTTTTGTGTGATAGTCTCAAATGATCTGAGACTGCCAGAGTACATTTAAAGAACCCATCACTAGCACAAGGCCAAAAGTAACATAGGATTCGGAAACATTCAGACACAGAGAACTAGGTAATATAAGACATCAAGCACAATGTCCAAACTATTGTGTCCCAGGCAGTAAGTCCTGGGAAAGGAGAAGCAGCCACAAGAGGAAGGAGGATCTTGTAGCATAGTGTTGAGGACGTTCCCCCAGGCTGGAGAGCCCTGGGATGTSCTCCCTGGGCTCTGTGCTTTAGATAATCACTTACGGTCTGCAGAGCCAGCTGATACCCATGGCTCCACAGGAGTGTTCAAGCAGAGCTTCCTTGGTCATACGTGAGGGGGAAGGTGCCTTTCTGCTCAGATGAGAGCAATTCTGCTCTCAGAGCAAAGTTATAACCCCTTTGAGTGTTTATCATCTCAAACAAAGCAGAACAAGGCAGTTTCTGAGTGTCGTGAGGGTCTTTGCACTTTCAGGTATGACACGGGAAGACTTCTGGCACCTTCATTCTTTCTTAGGACCAATTTCAAGTGGGGTGACATCGTGCCTTGGTCTTTCCTACTTGGCTCTTTTCCTTGTGTCTTCTGCCTGCAAGAAATCTCCTTTGAGCTCTGTACTAACGACTTTATTGACTGCATGTTCTTGTGCTTTGTAGTTTTTATTTCATGCAAACTAGCTTCTTTCACTTGAATTCAACCAAGTCACTTTGGAGAACAAGCTGGAATAAGGATCTGACTCCTCTTTAGAGAGATACCTCAATCGCCTGTTTAACTGCGAGAATCAAAGTGGACTCCACGCTCTCCAGGCTTCCTTTTGCAAACAGACTGCAGGCCATCACCAGAAGAAGGACTTTCCAATTGGTGCGTAACCACTTGGGCCACAGATGCGAAGAATTAAGAAAGTCACAACACAGCTCTTGCAGTTTTTTGGGTTTCACTGCAATTCAACATAGGGCCTACAAACGAATCTACCCGAGTCACTAATCTCTACTGCAGAARCAGCCAGTCATCTGTCCCCTCAAATTTATTTGTGACTGAACAAAGGGTGGCCTTGCAAGTCAGGAACAGGAAGACAAGGCCCGTCGTAATCGCCTCCTCCATGTCCTCTCTGCCCTTGGGCTGAGCAGTGACTGATTACAGAGATGCCAGCAGCAAGGGGTAAGCCAGAAACCTGCAGTAGGCACAAGCCCTTGCAACTTCAGCTAAGTAGAAGTAAACCGATTTGCACCCAGTCTACCACCATGTGTCATCACTGAGAGATTACTTAGACCTTCTCTCTCCCCAGCTCGAGAGTTTTTTTTCACTGACAATCAGAGGACGCTGCCCTTGTTGTCATCTGCATGTTGGTGAAAACAGGGATAGTGCACAGCTTTCAATGAAGCATATATTTTTCTTATCCCACCTGGAGCTCCACGTAGCCCAAGCCAGGAACCCACTCTAGTAGGTGATGGAGACACACACACATCAGGGAGCCTGCATGTCCTGAGGAATTTGCAGCCCAACAAAATGGGGTTTACAGCTTTTGTCAAATACAAGATTTCAAATACATTTCTCAATCATAGATGCACCTGAGCCCTGGGAGATTTCTGATACAGGCTTGGGTATCTGAGCATCCCAGTGGCAAAAATGAGACGGACCATTCCCTCCTCTTACCAGCCAAAATTCATCTTGCTCAAGCAACTGTACAGGAGACGGGTTGGATCCAGACCTACTCCCAGTTTCCACTGCTGGCAGTTCTTCCCTTTCACAGGGTGCACAAAAGCTTGCCTGGGCAAGAAGCACTTTCACTGAATTTGTTCACACAGTGGCACTCAGCTTTTTTGATGTACCCAAATGTAAATAACGATTACCACAGCAGCAACAGTATGTGATGGGATTTATTTCCTTTTATTTTAGCCGGAAATCAAGTTTGTTACCCAAAACCAGAAATGGCTCTTTCGATAACATCTTATGCTGCATGACTGTAATGGTTAAGCCAAATCATGATAGTATCAAAACCAGTTTTTTTTTCTGATTGGCAGGCAGCATGAAGAGCCTGTGTCTAACTTGGAGTCTGCAAGCTTCCTCCGTACTACAGAGAAGTCTTAATAACCCCTACATTTCAAAGGCTTATGCCAGGACATCTGAGCTTAGTTTACTTCTCTCTATTAAACAAACAAAAACAACCACAAATACTAAATCACTAAATGGTAAATGTCCCCAGATCTACTTATCTATATTTATTCAAAAAAGGCTTATGTCAGAATCTTCACTCTGTTCTCCAGCACTAATAAAATGTACTCCTTCAGATGAGAAAAAGAATAAAATAATAATGTCTGCTAAATTAGCTAAATTATTAATTCTGCCTTTATGTCTGAGGCGGTAATAACAGACACTGAAACTGAGTCTAGACCCAACTAAAGGGTGTAGAAATCCATTAGCTGAAAACACACAGGATCAGAGAGCAGGCAAAAAGTGTTCTGGTTGCTCTKTTTAAGAGAGTGCCTCCAACATTTGTTGACAGGTGATGCTGTTTGTCCCTTGGCTTTAGCCAAACGGGTCCTGCTTGGACTCATCAGAAAGACAAACCAGGAGCTGTCACTCTCAAATACCTAGAAGATGTGACTGCTACCTTAAGCCGARCTGCATGAAGCCACTGACCTAATTCTGCTTCCCAGCAATCCCCAGCTATTGACCAGTTTCACCAAAACACAGCCTCAGTTCACAGCCCCTCTCTGACCACAGCTTGGCTATAAGCTATGTTACGTGTAGAAACCACCTCTTGAAGTGACCATTTCACTTCACAGCTTGCTACGGCATCTACCCTGCACGTTCAGAGCAACGCGAGGAACATCCCTCCCAGGCAGCAGGCAAGGCACCTCACCGTCCTCCTGTGGAAGCAGAGCTCCCAGGTGCAAATTGCTGTCCTGGGGATTTGGAGCCTGAGGTTTTCCTCCTTTCCTCCCAATTTCCAGTTCAGTACAGACAACTCTTGAGCCAGAGGAGAAGCAGGGACTCACAGCAGCACTGCTGGCCCATGACTATCTAGTAGTAGAAAACTCCTAGGAGAAATTAAGCCTTACTTAATTCGCCTGAGACTGTACAAGGGACCCAACGTAGGAGCGCTACACAGTTAAAGATGCAATACCCACAGAGCTCACACCACCGGCCTGCTCTAACATGCCTGCGTGAGCCAACGCCATAAATACAGTTCTCCTGCAGGGCTGCACTCTGGAGCAGACATCTACAGGTGCGAGTGCAAAGAAGTATAAAAGATCAGTTAGTTTCTTACTCTGAGATAATAAATGAGTTAATAAGGAACTGAGCTTCCCATGAGACCCCCCTTCAGTCAGATCTGTCCCTGGAGTGACTGCATTAACCCAAATCTGACTGAAGGGGGGTCTCACGAGTGTCAGCCCTGTCTCTCCGCAGAGCTCGAAAGCGCTCCTCCACCAGCAGATCCGTCAAGAAAGCCGACGGAATCCTCTGAGGGGAACACTGCAGTGGTTAATTGGATTTATTCAGGAAATTATTAATTGCCCAAGATTGAATCGGTTTATCTCCTCCTGAAATGGAAACTTTTCCATTTTATTCCAATCCCTGGGGCAGGAGGGGGGAAAAAAAATACAAGGTCAGAGATCTCAGAGAAGTGGCACTGTGTGGATCCCTGCTGGGCTTGTGTTGCAGGTGGCACCCGGCAGAGGAAGGCTCTTCACACTTTTTCACTGCATCCTTTACGAAGGCCAATAATACAACTACCCCAGGAGAGATCAGCTCCAGGCTTTCTGAACCGTAACTGCTGTCACTGATCCTGGAAGCAGGGAGAGGATGATGAAGAAAATCAGCTCTCATTAATACAGKGGGTGCTAGTGTTCAGGAGTCTGCTTCTCTCCATACACAGCCTTTCACAGCTTCCTCCCACTGCCCTGAGCAACACYGAAAAGGTTTGACCCAGTTCCCCAAAACTATTCTTTATTAACCAGCACAACCACTTCCAAACCCTCCAGTGCTGTGAGCAGGGGCAACTCCAACTGAGGTAGGCTGCGAATAAAATCCATATCTGTTGCATGTTATTCTGATGGAAGAACATCTAATGTCTTATAAACCCGGGAGAAGTTTTCTCATTAGGCCCCCCAAAATAACAATGATTGATAAAACCTTAATATCATTTACACTGCCTGAAAACCTGCCCTTTGTTTGCTTGTTTTTAGGGCTGTCCCCCTCCCCACGGAGGTATTTTGCACTCCGGATGCTCAGAGCCAGCCGAGGAGCAGGAGCACACCTCTCCCTGCAGATGTGCGAGCGGGGCTGGAAGACAGAGTGYGTTACACGAGAGACGGTCACGGCACGTGCAGCCACGGCGCAGGCAGACAAGACGTGCAGGACAAARACGCAAATGGCAGCACGGATCCGTTAACCTAAACGGCATTAGACTCACATCCCTCTCCGGGGCTCAGAAAGTCCAGAAGCCCCAGCTCTGCCAGCTTCACCAAGGTCAGAGACACAAACAGGGCAAGAACAGCTGTTCTTTGTGCTGTGCAGGAGAGGCCAGAGGCACGCTACACAGGGGAGGAGAAAGCCGAGTATCACGGTCCCCACTGGTAGCCCTATCTTCTCCTTTCGGGGTGGTGCGTGTGCTTCCAGGCAGTAATGGGGTCACTCCTCTTCTGCAAACCCTTGCCTGAGTCGCTAGGACCGACCGGTGCCCGGGGGAGCCAGCCCACCTCTGTCCCACCAGCTTCACAGCTGCTGCAGGCAGCAGTCACACGCTACCCTGGGCAAGCAAGCAGCGAGCGGCAGTGCGGGCGCCAGGGCGGAGGTCTGCAACAAACAGCTCTGCCGCTTCAGCGGGCGAAAGCGAATAAAAAAAGATACACGAATAGACCAGGAGAGAGTTGTCCAGCTTGAGAGAGCACTCAGGACTTCTCCCCACTCCTGAGGAAGTTCATGGGCAGAGGCACCGCACCAGCAGTCCCCCCCCACAGAGGACTCACTCTGTTTCACACGCGGGGTGAAAGCAGAAGAAGAATCCAGCCAACGTAAAGCCCCAATGACTTCRATCAGTTGGACCCCAGACCTAACGAAAGACCTTGTGCCCCTTTAATCCTCTTAAATTGAGAGAGCACTGAGGACTACCATGGGAAAGAGAAGGGTCTTTAGCAGGATGTTGAACACACAAAGAAGGACAGGCAGTACTTGCTTTGCCTTACGATACGGTGCGCAAGCCAAATGCCGATAGCGAGAGGATTCATGGGATTAACCGACTGCTCTTCTCATCCCCACCAAAACTGGGCAACCTTCTTCTCCCAGTTTGGTGATGAGCCTTCCAGAAACGAGACAACCGTATCAGAGAAAGACGAGGTGGTACTGTGCTAGCGGGATTTACCAAAAGCCGGTGTAGGAGACGAAGCGTATGGAGGATGGCTGATCTCGCCGTGCCCCCAGGATGCTTCTGTCCCCGTTAACACTGGGGGCTGCTGCTCACAGTCCCCGTGACACTAAGGTGTGCCAGCCTCGGTGCACGCAGCTGAYGCGTTCAGTATTTCCAGGTGAAAAGCTGGCAAATGTACAAAAATCCAAGACCTAGTCTGCCTGTGTAAGTGATTTCAATAAGTAATGTACCATAAGAAAGAAATCAAACAGACTGTGGTGTTTAATTTACTAACCTTGTTTCCACTGGGAACAGGTATGAAACCAATCACTTTTTGATTAATTTTGTCCAGTTCTATCAGTCCGGCAGCACTCAGTGCAAAATCCCAGGTAGTGTGCAGAGGTGACACTAACTGCTTGGCAACACGAGCCCGCAATCTGTGCGGCGGCACAGCTTTCCTGCACGGCCCAGCCACGGCCGCACTCAGCCAGCGACCCAGAGCAGTCATCCTCTGCCAACACGCGTAATCCTGGGCGAGAGGTTCAYGGCAATACTGCGTGCAGCAGGTTTCCAGCAGCCCTTCTGGCGCAGGGCAGCTAGGAAGGGGACTTCGGGGAGCAATGGGAGAATTCAGAGGGGAGCCTGTACCTCGGAGAGACCCAGCATACAGGAGTGATTAGGCTGAATAGTCCTGCAGATTGTTTCATTAAAATGAGGAAGAGAATTTTAATATGTTAGCGAGATTTGTTCATGCTCCTGTTTGCTTTCATGGCAGGGGAAGGAGCCTATAGAAGTCTGGCCATAAACTCCGGCAGGGACAGTCTTGGTTTTTCCCTCCCTCCCCTTTATCCGTCGACACCAGTCCCTGCTAGCAGCTCCAGGGCCCTGCTCAGGTAACGCACTGCCTACAGGCCGGGAACGCAGGCTACCGCAATCCCCCCGCACAGCAAAAGCAAAGCCTTCCTGCTGCGCCGCATCCCACCAGCAACGCAACATCGCCGAGAACAGGAGGGTGCATTGCAAAAGGCTTTTTTTTTTTTACATCTCCCTGCAACCTAACCAGGGCTTGCTGAATTAGTTACTGCAAAATCATCATGCAGTATTTTTTTTTCTCTTTCTTCCAGTCATAAGCCACAATGCAAATATGTAATAATAGTACTAACTTTCCTATATATTTCTTGTCACTGAAGATGCTTATTTATTAAGATAGAAACTCTCTCATTATCTTCTAAAGGCAAACATTAGCAGAACAGCAATTATTTGAAGTTGTTGATGCCATCTCCTATAATATTCTCTCTTCACTTTAAAAGAACCATTTTGTCTCCGTGACAATTAAATTCCTAGCATTACAAGTTAGCACAAATGCTCTCTTAACACASATACCTTTGTAAGACAGACTTACTGGTAAGCTAGCATTAATATGTCAGCCTGTAGACATWGCAAAAAAAATCTTTCTTAAAATTGGCCAGAAAACAACATCAAACGTTGCAGAGCTACGTACCAAACAGAAGCACAGGGACTATCCCCAGCAGGGCACTGAAGCTGTCGCAACAACTGTGCTTAAAARAAAAAAGAAAAAAAAGCTGTTGAAACATTAGCTGTAACTTTATAATCGATGAGTAATGCTTGCGTAGGACTTGATTCAGGATTCTGTTTTTCTTTCCATCTCGAAGTATTTGCCAGGCAGAAGAACACTAAAAGAGGGAAGGCAAAAGGGCTCACCAAGCTTGACTCTCTAGTAATGATATTGGATTATATTTAAGTAAAGCCATATCTCTGCCAGCATCAGAATTACCTACTCCAGCAATGCATTTGTTTTTCTTAAGAACTTCCTGATCTCCTAAACAAGCATATAAATCATACTTTGTTTTCCTCGAGGTCAGGATTTGAGGTACATCAGCTGGGAAACAGAGGTTTATGCTCCAACTTATTTTGCTGTAGCTCTTCCATGAACAAGGACGCCCATCCCCAAGACCTGACAATCAGATCCCACACAAATGCATATTCCCGCAGATCGGATCCTGCACGCCTGRTCTGCAATAGCATGCTCATCGCTGCAAATCCCAGCGCCTCACACTCGATTTCCTCCAAGCCGCACCAGAGCTCGGGCAGCGTCACCACCTCTGTCCCAGGTGGCAAGTGAAGACACAGCAGAAGATAAGYGTGCACCAGGAGCAATGCTTGAACACAAACCTCCCAGCCCAGCATTACGGGTCAATTCTGCCTCCTCCCRTCCCCCTTGCCAGAAAGACGAGTGAAGCAGAAGCAGCTACGGAGCTCGGCGTGGGCAGCTGCGGTGGGGACCACGGCTCGGCGGAAGCAGGAGCAGGGCTGACCTACTGCTCATGCCGGACACCACTGAAACGGGACYAACGCCAGATAACGGGTACGACAGGCTGAACTAAGACAGCAGAAGTCGCACAGTAAACCCGAAACATGTGCCTTATGTTTACAGAACTGCACGGAGCATTTCACAATTCATTGCTGTTTAATATTGCTACTCTGTGACTCTTGCCATTACTTACTTTTATTAGCCCGTACATTGTCAGAGATGACAGACACAGTGGATGGATGGATACAAGAGGACAAGGAAAGACTGGTCTGCAAGATCTGGAGCACTCTGAAAAGTACACAGGGAAAAGCAGCTTGTGTCTAGCACCAAGAAGCTGCGGAGGAGAAGCCAAACTTCAGGATAATCAAGATGAAGTTAATGAGAATTTTCTCATTGCCCAGAACAGCTCTGAATGACAGGGCTGCGACGTCGAGCCGTGCGGCTCTCTGAGATCACCACGCTCCGTTTGGCAGCGTGTAAGCAATGAGCCCCAGCACTGGGGCACGCAGGAGACGGGCAGAAGATGCAGGATCTTTGTGCTCAGGGGAGAATCGGTGCAGCTCGTGGCATCCTCAAGGAAAGGGCTGGCACAYGCAGAGCTCCAGCTCCAGCACACACTGGAGGTCAGCGTTTAAAAGAACACTGCCCTTACACACCACCACCAAAAGGGGCTAAGAGCAGCGTGGGATCACTCTGTTAGCTCGCAGCACCTCTGTGGAAGGCCTCATCATTGCAAAGGACTTCCCCAAGGGCCTTAAAAGCATCATCTCTACCACCTGTAAACAGCACTTCTGCTTCTAAGCCACCCGYGGGATCGTAGAGGTGACGCTGAGGGGGCTTGCAGGACAGCCCTGCAGAAGGACAGAAAGGGAGACAGCAGCCTTGTGAGAAAAATAAGGGAAACATCAAAAACTAAACAGAATTTAAATTAAAAATCTTTTAAGACCAYTTTCTCCTGAAGTGTCCAGAAATCCACCCACAGCCCTGCCCGCAACCTTCTCCCAGATCTGCAAAATCTCACCAGCAGATTTATCGCTATAGAGAGATTCTGAATCTCTTGGCACTTCTCCAAGATAACCCTGAARTACCTAAACCCTCAGTGCAGCTCTTCCCCTGGCCTTTTGGCTTCCTACAGGTGCGGGAACTCCATTAGTCTGTAATACAAGAGCTCAGGCTAATCCCGATGACCCCCTGCAGCTAGCCAGGCACCACTTTTCTTAARCTCAAGCTGTAGTTTCCTATGGAGAACAGATACTGCATGAAAGGACAACCRGAAAGACAGTTCACAGGCCGGTATCTGATCAGCCATGTTCTAATTCACAGCTGTCTGAATGGACTTGAATCGTAACCACAGCTGCAATGCTTATTATCGYGTGCCTTAATACAACCAAGACAGAATTCCAGCTCATTCTTGCAGGCTTAGCAGAAGGTGTCCTAAGAGAAAAGGAAGACAGTTGTCCTAGACTTGAGCAGCTGCCATTAMATGGAGACCCAGATTTTGACACAACCAAAGCTCAGAGGTGATCCTATCTGTGGTTTTAATTTGGAGCCACCTATCACAGGGAAAGTTCAACGTCGTGACAGAGAGAACGGAGATCTTGTTCACGTCTGCCATTTCAGGAACTCTCAGTTTAAAGTACCGGACTGACACTTACAGAGCCTCGCAGCAAACTTCTGCTCTTCTTGGAGCTGGGCCTCCTTGAGCGAGGCTGCTGCAAGCTCTGAACTACCAGGATGGGTGCTTTAACCCCATCACCGAAGGCACCTGCCTTTAGATGCAGACTGTGGCTTCRTTCCCGGCAGGGATGATTCAGAAGACTTCTAAAGATCAAGATGAGCCTCTTCGGCCACAGGGATTTCCTCACTCAGTTGTCTCCACATCCTGATTCACTGACAACGAGGTGTCAGCGAGAGCCACGCGATGTTGCCTGTCATTAGTTTGGCTCCTTCAGACTGACAGGACAAAACCTGTTGCTTCGGATGTCTCAGTAAAGCTTAGGGACTGCTGTTCTGACCTGTGSTTAGCTGCAGGTGTCATTTATGCCCTATTCTTAAATAGGAGCAAGCACCAAATGTCACCAAGAGACAGAGATGGTTTACCGGGTTSAAGAAAACAGAACACTTGTCATCAGTTTGGCAAAAATCTTTTTTTTGACCTGATCCATTTACCTACTGGCAATCCATTCACTGTCATACTGCAGCACTGCAGAGACTGTAAATTTGGTGTGCATCCACAAAATTAAAATCTCTATGCCAAAGCCAAGTTACTTGTTTCATTCCTCTCCAGCAGCCCAGTACCTCCCTACCTTGGTCCTGTATTCTCTGGTAAAGGAAAGATCTTCAGAGCTTTTTCTCATCCAGCCATAAACGTAACTTGAATTTTAACTCATGCAATTAAACTAAGTTATTGAAACATGCAAACAGGAATTATGAAATCTAGGTTCTCCTTACTTCCTTTTAACCTTTCATGAGCTTGTGGATATTCAAAAGTTTAGAATATAACAGGACGGTGTTTGTTACAGATTCCTTTTAAGTGTGAGATCAAAACAACAAAAAATCCTTAGGTTATAAAAGCACTATGCAAGATGGACAGATTTTGTAGTAAGAAAGCCCATCATTTCTTCCCAGACTAAAATAAGAAGAAGCAATAAATGACTGACAGCAAACTATAGTCAACAGAGAAAAAAATCATCATACATCATGATTCAGTCTTCCCTTTGTTGACTGCAGTTTGCTGTCAATCATTTATAGCTTTTCTTTATTTGGGATAGGGAAAAAGGTTGCTGTCTCCTTCTTCCCTAGCAAGTTGTCTGTTTTCTTGCATGCACTTTCTACCTAGGGTATTTAAATGTTCTCATCTTGTACTTAACAGAAACGTRTAATAAACCTCCCAATTACCTTCTACCCTTTTAAATGTCAAACCAATCAAAAGGTTGAAAGGGGAAAATTAAAGCCTATTTTCAGAAGAGCACACTTACTAATGTATCGCTGACCTTCAAGAGAAGAGTAAGATAACGTGACTTTTTTCAGCACATATTCTGGCTTCCATCATTTCACTTAAGCACCTACCAGATGAACTCRAAAACGTGGGGTCTGCTGCAGAAATGACTCTTTGAAAATGTACGGGGATTTAATCGAGGTATCTATCTAAAAACACGGTCTCTGATGGATTCTGACTTCAATATCTCCTCTGTGACTTTGGTTAGCTGCAAGATAACTTGGACTGGGAGGAGGGAAGGAAGACTAGAAACCAGAATCGTTATTAGAAGAGTAGTTCATGATGTTTACAAAACCAGCAGCATTTGAAACTCATCTGCTCTCAGGGGGCCAAATCCTTATGCTCTTGCTCAAGCCATAACAGGGCAGCCTYGCTGTTCCCTGGCATGAACTGAGGTCTCGGCCCGCGGGCAGCAGCCCCTCAGCTCCGAGGTGCCGTGCAGAAGTGTCTCGCAGGAGGAGCAGCCCCRGCAGCAAAGCTCTGAGAAGCTCCACCGCCACACGGAAACGAACAGAGCCGTCTGCCTGCTTAACGCAACGAGAACTGACCACTAAGGTACAAAAAGTTAGGCGAAACCCTTGAAATTTTGGCTCGGGCTCCCAGTCTTTTGGAACAGGGTCCACAATGAATGAACGTGTGAACGAACAGGTTCCAGGCCATGTGAAACCTGCTGATTTACTCATTTCACCCCGACACCAGCTGAAACCATATGTGGCTGTCTGCACCGCTAAGGCAAGCGCTGAGCAGAGATCCCTGAGGCAGCAAGGTCCTGAAAGCAGCAGCTCTCTACCGCGCTGAGAAAGCCCTACCGAGAATTCATAGCAGCTGCTCGGATCTGTTTAATACCAGGCTATTTAGCAGCCCCAGTGCAAGCTACACTGTCATAGCTCATCTGCTTCCAGAGTCTGAATTCCCGTTTCGTCATGATGCTGCCATGCACAGCCAGCTCCAGGGTCACACGGACACAACCCAGGGCTCAGGGTTAGCACAGCATGGTACAGCACCTCTCTCCTCCCCAGCCTTGCAGCTCGCTCAGCAGCGCCGTGACCTGCTGCAGCGAACCTCTGAACTGCTGGGTCCAACCCTCCGATGTCCTGAGCAGACCATCAGCCGTTAAAGTAATGCCAAATGACCGTCCCTAATGAGTAGAGCAMAGCAGGCACAATAATTCATTTTTTACTTCAACGGCTAAGTTGGGAAACTAAAAAAAATGTTTTCTCTAAGCCAAACCCAAACCATCATTTATTCTTTTCTTTTTAACAACTTGAAAAAGATACCTGTTTTAGCCCAGCTGAACCCCCTCATGCAACCCCACGGCAGCGTGCTCTATGCTGACGGCAGGCATTTAAACCACGTGCTCCTGAAAAGCAGGACGGGCTGGGGAACAGAGTGCCAGGGGCACAGGCAGGGCAGGAGGGCTGCTCGGGGCTCGGGAAGCCAGCTCTGCAGGGCCACGGCTCCGGGGCCACCGCCGCCTCCTCCGCGCTGGAAACCTTGCGGCAAACTCAGCCCAAAGTCCCAATTAATTTTGCCTGCCTCAAAACAACATTTTTTGGTGTAGCCTCATTAAATAAGGGATTCAAATCATATCTTTAATGTGACACTTAATTGCTCAAACATTTATCAAGCAAAGTCGTTGCCTCTTGCTGGGCTCCACGCTAGCAGAGGCTGCTACACGGGGGGAAAAGGAGAAAAACCTCCCCAGACGTGCTTCTCTCCGTGCTTCCCCTGCACACAAAGTCATGACATTACACAGAACATGCATAAGAGGGAAACCAAACTCTGCAGGGCCGATGTTGCAAAACACTGTCCAGCAATTCATTACTTTTATCTGGCTCCCCTTCTAGTCAGATCAGGATCAGGCCCTTCTACTCACATACTTTTAAAAACAGTTTATGCATATGAGAAAAAGAGAAAAAGCACATATAGGAGAAAGTGGAGGGTTTGGTGGAGGCATACCTGACAGAAGCTGCAGCAAACCCAGGCCTGGCTGCTCCACGTGGATCTGTCGTTTGCAGCATGCCATCACTCAAAAGACATCCCCACACACGTACTCAGGCTACGAGAGAGAGCAGGGATTTTCCCTAAGCCTTGGCCCAGCAGCCTGCTCCCATRAACACCTCTACACACGCTCATCGTGGTGACCACAGCTGTGTCCAMGCTGCCCTACAAGCAAATCCTCTCTATTGTTTCTCTAAAAAACTATTTTTAATATCTTTGGACAATACCTCTGCTAACCAGAGGGTAGGTACATCCTGCAATTGGGGTTCATATAACCTCCTGTCACAGTACTTTCTTCTCCACRTAGCACCGAGTGTTGTTAAGAAATACGCCCATAAGAGGCTCATGAAAGATTACCATCCCCATCACACACAGTGTCTTACTAAAGCTTTACACCAGTTCTCCACATTTAGGAGTGCCGAGTTAACACTTGTCTGCCCTTTGCTAACTCTGCAAGCCCAAACCGTATCTTTTCTTCATGAGTCTTCCTGACAAAGCTGTACTCCTCAGCTACGAACACAAATTAACCCTGCTAAGAATGAGAAAGATGCTAAATTTTATAATTGTTGCTAAGCACAACAGCATCACTGGTGATACATTAACTCTGGCATTGTAAAAATTCTGTTTACTTGCCTTTACAGATGCACAGAACATAAACGTCACTATAGGGCACGGTGCACATGATCAGCAGTCTTGGATGGATAAAGAGCAGCACAGGCTGTTCCCGTGTGGGATAGTACCAGCTGTAATACTGTAACTCAGGGAGATTTATGGTGCTGTGGCAGTTTACAGCTCCTGACTTTGAGGGCAAGCTGCTCTCAACAGCATTTGCTGCTGCCTTTTGAATGCACATGTCCGTCTTCTGGAAATCGCTCTGCCTTGCGATTCCTCAGGCATCTGAAGTTTCCCTCCTTTTTCCCACGACCTTCCTGCCCACCACACGCTCTAAGGAACTCTTCCCAATATTGAATCTGAAATTGTCCTTCGACCTTTCATTCCAGATGACTGTGAAATGCCTTTGCCAGGTCCAAAAGGAAGAGAGCAGTGCCCACCCTGCAAAGACCACAACCCCCGGTGCAGACCCACGTTCACGGCCAGCTGGGACTGTTGTCTCAAGCAACAGTTATCTTATCTCTCACCACCTTGYTGGTCCCACCTGGTTCTTCTGAAATCCTTCTGAAGTCCTTCAGTCTCTGGCCCTCTCCCAGCATGTATACATCATGGAAGAAAGGGYGCACGATTCAGATTTGGGGAGAGACATTTGGCCTGAAGGAGTTTGCATCCACACCTTCAAAGCAGCCTCCTGAGAAACCCTGCCTGTACAGGCCCGAACCCGCAATTCACGTTCTTTAAAACAACCAAAGTGGAGGCACAGAAATCCAACCTGTTTGTGCTGAGACTCAGCGCAGCAAGGTTAACCTCTGGGAAAAAAAACCCAAACTGTCAGAAATGATTTYGAGAGCTGATATGGGAGGACAAAAAAGCAGACAGAAGAGAGAGCGCAGTTAAACCAGGACTAACTAGTCTTTGCTGCCACTTACTATTAGATATGCCAAGACAGTTATTAAAATTTTAGATAAAACCACTTTTAATAAACTTTGCTTTCATTTACCACCCACCAACCAGTGCCAGATGAGAATCTTGATCACGGAAGCAGAGCCAGACTGCTAAGAAATCCGCCACGCAGGGCTTGGAGAGCATCCGAGCCCCTCGATCTGTTCCCTCTCTCTGGTCTCCTGGGCTGGAGAGCTGCTCTGGAAAYGTTACGTGGTGCTGCACAGTCGTAGCTGAAGAAATGAAGTTACACCGCGCAGGTGAACAACCTGCAGACAGTAAGATGATGAACTTCTCCCAAACAACGCTTCAGTTTAGACTGAAGAATAAACTATTTAAATAGCCCACAACTCTACCGCTCCACACAACTCTACCGCTGCATAAACAAACCTGTCCAAGCGCCAGCTGTCCTGTTCTTCCTTTTCACTCGCCCAGGGACGGTGTTCATGAAGGCCCCTGCAGCTGACCAGACCAGGCTGGGACTCACAGGCATTCCCGTGCTCCAGCAGGGCAGGTTCTCCCCACTCCGGGCCCACCTGGCTTGGAGGGCGGATGCCCCAAGACAAACCYGGGAGAAGGCCCCCTCGGCTCCCTCCTTACCCTGGGCTCACAGCTGGCGTGTTGTGGAAGCAGCCCTGGGTCTCCCAGCTGCAGAACTGCAGTCCCAGCCCTTCCAGGCAGGCCCCAAGGAGGTGAGACCTTTGAGCCTGAGCACGGCCTGTTCCAGCCCTAAAACCCTCCACTCAAAGACCACCTGGGAAAGAYGCCGAGGGACGTGTGTCTCATGGCCGCAGCACACACGCACAGCTCAGACACTCACCAGCCCTCTGAGCAAGCCAGCAGGGCATCTGAAGGCGTGAGATTTACTTGGGAGACAGAATTGCCACGGAAAACACTTCTGCCCCAGGGCAGTACTCTTCCAACACTAGCTTTCCAAAAGTCCTTGTTCTCCTGAAGGATCCTGTTGCTGCCATGGGGGGCAAGAGACTCGGCATCCCCCCTTAGCCATCTGGCCCCACGTTCACTCCTCTCTGTAGCAGGAGGCAGGGATCAGAGGGTACGGCTTGCCTGCTCCCAGGTCAGCGCAGCGTCCTCAGACCCCTGGGACCAAGGCTCTAGCAGACAAGTGCAAAGGACCCCCCAAACCACATTGCTGCCGGCTGTCTTATTGCGACCCATCCTCCCAGCCTGGTACCTCCCCCTTCCTCTATCCCCGTTCACTTCCCGCATTGCCCGTGTCCCATCCTCAGCCCCACTCCCGCATCCGCCTGCTCCAACCCACTCGAATGCCCTGGCAAAGGGAGCCGGGGGCTCCGCAGCCTCCTCCCTCTCCCGCTGCCCCCATCCGCCCGGGGGCTCCCGCGCTGCGTCCCGCTGGAGCCGTGGCAGACAGGCTTCCACCTCCTCCAGCTGCGGAGCRCAGCGATCACCTCCCAGGGGATTAACCCCAGGCGGCTGTTCTCTGAACGTGGCAACACTTGCTTTGCAATGAAAGTGCAGCCCCGCTAAACACCTCGCTAGGGCTTTTGCCCGAGGCTGGGCGTTTCGAGGCGGGGGACAGACACTACCCTGCTGCCGGCACAACGAGGCCTCAGTGCTAGCCGACCTGTTCTGCCGACAGAAAACAGATCCCTGGTTCCTCTTCCCTAAGGTCCCTCCAGTCCCACTGTTCTGCGAAAAGGTCATTTGAGATGAGATCAGAACCTCCTTAAAACCTTTGCTTTATTTATTGATTGATCGCAGAGGGGGAGATCTCTCACGAGCTTCAGCATTAATTACGGCCCGGCTGCCCGGCCCAACTCTCCGCGACAGCCGCACGGCTGACGGGCACACGCAGGGCCAACTCCCCGCCGCCCGGCAGCTTCTRTTAAGAGAAAAATGGCTGGTCCCAGGAGCGGTGGTGGCTTAGGACTGGTGCTCTACTGCCCCGTAGAGCAAGCAGGTAAAACATTATCTAGGAACGTCCGGCTCACCAACCATCCCAAAACAAATGCTGATCGTTTGGGTGGCCTTTAAAAAAAGAAGGAAAAAGTAGTTTGGTGTTATGACAGTTGTCAAGCCCCAGCAGAAGCTGCGCTGTGCTAGCCCAAGGCAGGGCTGCTGCAGCACATCAGGGTTTGAGCTCCCGGCAGCCTCACCAGTACATTTCCTCCCCTTTCCCTAGGGACTTACAGGTACCAGCAGCCACAGAGACCATCCCGTGGCCTAGTAAAGTCACACAAACTTAAAGAGATTTTGTTTTCTTTGCTGCCCTGGCTCCTGAAATTTATTAACGTGGCACTAGATGTCCCCAAGAACAGCGCCTGCCAAGTCTGCTCCCGCTCTCTGAAACAGCATGATAAATCATACGCCAGGAGAGCATCCTGAATGCTGACGACGTGAAGTTATGGCAATGATGAGAGTTGCCAGAGAGAGTAACGGATTTTTCCTCCTCGGCTTGAGCAGGAGCGCTCAGGCACGCCGCAGCGGCGGCTCTGCTCGGCTGCCTCGCTGCGCCTGGCGCGGTACGTTCACAGGAGCAATCAGCTGCTCGGCGCCGGCTGTTAGCACCATTARCAAACGGTTCATTGCTTTATCGCCCGCGGTGCTATCAGCGGTAGTAACAAGTAAGGCTTTAGTTAAGACTGTTTCTTCCTTTGGAACATGGTAAAACTATGATTAGTTCTACAATCAGACTCAGAAAATGGAGGAAAATAATTTCCAGCTGCTTCRGAAGCCAAAGCAGTGCTGCTAAGTTCGGCGTTTGCTTGTTTGCTGCCTTGTGAGCACTTATTAAACAGGGCTGTTGTTAGTAAGGCAGCTTCTCAGGACAGCGTGATTAATTARTCCCCTCGTAGGGGAGCATTTGTAAGAGGGGCTGGAGGCAGAGCAGGTGATTCGGGCTGCACGCGGAGGATTCACCACGCTGCTCCGCAGAAGCGYGCCAGGGCAGGTCTGCGCGGGCTCCAGCAGGCCACAGGCAGCAGCGGGCTCCTTCCCGGGGGATGAGTACTGGTCCTCTGAGCTGGSGTGGAAGTGTGCCTGTACTGCACTGAGAGCTCTCCATCCACTGTGCTTTGGGTAAGAAAAAGTGGAAAAGCTGTTTAAAGCAAGATTATCCCAGTTTACTCCGTGCTGTCTATGAAGTGGTTGGGAAGGAATCTGATGAGTTTCTGTGCAGACACTGAGAGCAAAGGAGCGCATACCAGGGAGAGAAGGAAGTGTAATACTGGGATAAAACTCRTGTGGATATAAATTAGTCATGAATTAATTTAGACTGAAAATGACGAGAAAGCCTCCAGGCCCTTCAGGAAGGGAGCGCGGCATTTCCAGACAGGGCACAGGGGACTAGGAAGCAAACTGCTAGGAGACAGAGGGTGACGAGCTCACACTCACGACTGTGTGACAGGAGAGCAGAGATGCTGGAGCGAGAAATTAAAGCATGCGTCTCAAGTCTTAAGGTGTCCAATACATTGAGGAACCTAGCAAGAATTGCAAAATGCCTTAATTGTTATTTCTCTGTACAATGTTCTATTAATCCCATGCCTCAGGGCTTCTGCCTGCTGCGTGAAGGGGCCTGGGACAAACTTTCCCTTAATGAATAACTTTTTTCCTTTCTTTTCATCTTAATCCAAGGCATTAGAAGCTGGCCAGCACAAGAGATGGGATGCAACATAAAATGCACYGTGCACTCAGTGCCAGGAAAGCTCCAAGAGCCGGCGGTCTTGCCCAGCTGATCGTGGTCACCCAGGTCACCAGGAAGGCTTCTGTTTGGATAAATACCTCTCCAGAAGTAGGAGTGCCCCTTCCTCATGTATGATTTTCACTGTCATCCTGGATCACCTCAAAAGTTGGAACTTCTGCATGGAGTTTCAAACACCTATGTCCAACACTATGTCAGCACTGGTGGATTTTCAACCCTGCAGTAGCAAGTCCCATGGATATCATGGAACGGAGTCTGGTGCAATTTTGTTTATTTACCGAGACTCGCACTGTACAGAAACAGCTCTGGAAGCTGTCACCAGGAACAGAAACCCTCCTTTTGCTCCTGATTGAATCAGGTCTCTCTAGCAAGGAGAGGAACATCACTTCCACTAAGAGAGGTTCCTCACATTGCCCTTGGCTGAGCCACCAGTCACTGCTTCGCTCTAGGTCTTTGTGCTCATTAACCTCCCTACAGCCAGGCAAGGTAACCAGAGACCTGCTGGGCTGCAGAGAGCTCTGAGCTGCCGCTTTCAGGATGGGGGTCTGAGGACAAGAGGCTGGGGAGCTGGGGTGACTTTCACTGGCTTTACGACAACGCAGGCAGCACCAGGGTCTGTCCCTCMGCAGAGGCAGGCACAACGGGAGAACAGCCACAAATGCAGCTGGCTGAAACGGACCTGTGTTTGTCCCACCTATGTTCTTTGCCTGTGCATGAWCCCCAGCAGAGGGGTCTCCTCATCTCTGCCCTGGGCTGCAAGGCTTCGGGGTGTCTATCTGGGAACAGCAGGAAGAGGGGGTGATAAATAAAAAGAGAAAGTAGCATTTCTATGTCTTCTCGGAAGAACAGGTTCTTTCACAAAAGGCRCAGAACAGACTCGGCACAGAAAAGTAGGAAGAAGTTAGGAACAAGAGGCGAAGGAGGAACTGTTTGTCAGGACTGAATGAAGAGCCCAGCCCTCTTCTTTCTAGCTCTTTCAGTGAAAAGGAAAGCGAGCAGAGCATCCAGGCCGGAGCAGACCTCTCTTCTCTGAGAGACACTACCYCAGCTCGGCTATCTATGCCAGGAAGCATCCCAGAGCACAGAGACAGGGCATGCCGAGAYGGCGGGGAAGAACGAGTGCAAACAGATGCAAAACACTTAGTGCTGAGGGATGGGATGTTTAACACTGCAAGAGTCCAGGGACAGCAGGAGGCAAGGATGACCCAGCAGCTTAGTGACAACCGTCCACTGGCGGTGACGCGCAGAGTGAGAACGACAAGCAAAGAGTTAAACCCGCTTGCAGAATGTGCCGAGACAGAGACGCTGGGGAAGGGATTCCCAAACGCGCTGTGCACCGGGAGGAAGGGGCTGTGTGCCCGCAGGTATGCGGCGGCAGGCAGGCCAGCGAGCGCAGCACAGCCCCGGCACGCAAGGCCTTTGCGGTTTCTATGGCAATCCCTCACCTCTTCAGCCGGTTTCTCACAATAACCAGTGCTGCTCTCCCACAGACCACGTTAAGGAACGCTCCGCGCYATAAATGCTTGCTTTTGGTAACAATCCCATTAGCAATGGAAAAGTTCAAAAGAACAAAACCGCACAGAAACGTCTTCAAAACAGAAGTAACACGGGAAGGCGGGAAGGCAGAAAGCCAGGGCTGTGCTTGCACCGGCCAGACCGTACGGCAGCAGAGGATGGTTTTCCGGAGGCGTCTGTGCGCGTGCCCCATGCGCTGGCTTTTGCCGGCCTCTGACAGCGCACACCTAAATGCCGGCCCGGTGCAGGGTGCTGCAGGCCCAGGGTCCAGACACACGTGGACAAGTGGCTGCTCGGTGCCACGTCGGTGCAGACGGGCAGCGGCAGCGCTGGAGGAGAGGGCTGTGATGCAAGGAGCACGGCAGGGCTGTGATGCAAGGAGCACGGCAGGGCTGTGATGCAAGGACCGCGAGTGCCACCTGCAGCCCAGCCCTCAGCCACGCGCCGGCAGCGGCTGCGCGGCACCGCACGGCCCACGGGCGCTGTGCCCGTCTGCGGCCCCCGGCGGGGCGACCCGCCTCCTGCCCCCCGCTGCCYGGGCTCCAGCTCCTGCCCCCCGCTGCCCTTCTCCCCTGGACAGCCATCACACACACGAGAGGGTGCAGCCGCCCCCCGAGAACTTGGCAGTGCATTTTCCCAGTCCAGGCGAAAGGAACAGAGGAGCCTTACGGACAAAATCATGCTCATGGCACACTAATTCCTTYCAGGACGTGGTCTTCGGAGATTGATGTCTCAAAGTTTGACAGCATCACCCCACCTCAGTGCTACAGCATGGAAACATCTCAGTTGCTGTAAGTATTACAGATGATGCTGGCACCAGCTCCAGGCCAGTGCTCCAGCAATGACTGCAAGGAGCCTTCACCCATAGATACACCAGCAGGAGACGGGTCACAACATTCACCTGGCCAAGCTGCATCTTTGCGGTCTCTGGTCATTCGAAAGAGACCCCCAAACCACAGCGGCACAGACACGAAGCGCGCTGAACCCAGCCCAGCACAAACTCGCATTCTGACGGGGCCAAAACGGGGAACGCTTTGGGCTTCTTGCAAGTCCCATTTTTCACATACACCCGTAATTCAACTGTCTGGGAACAGGTGTAAACAGACTAATATAAAATCAGTTGCAGACGTAAAATGTCTATTGTTACATACAGAAAGGATTGTCAAGAGCTGTCAGTGTACGTCGTTGCTGTCTCCTGCACAGCWCCTGCATCGTTAGATGTGTGTCCATCTCGCCACAGAAAAGCACATGAAGAGCTCAGGAACTGCAGCAGCCCTGCACCAGAGGCAGATCATTCAGAGAAAGGGAAGTAGGACCAAACTCTGGTAAAAGAAAAAAAATTGATATTTAAAAAATGAACAAACAAACACAAATAGCCACACTGAACTGTCTCACAATGCCCACCACTTCTGTGGGGAATTCACACTGCTGTATCAGAAAGGACCGGCACAAATCGATCAGGATCATCCAGCACTATCAGCAATAAGCTCCATGTGCCATAGTGCACCTGTAAGCACTGCAGAGGGGCACAGCTACAGGGCAATGGAAAGAGGAGGTCAAGCGGAGGAAATCCATTTAGCAGCTTCAACACCAGGGAACAGGAGGAAGCACAGGAGCTGGGACATCAGGTGACAGTTGTACAGTACAACACACACACACACACACACACACACACACTCTCTTAATCCATCTCCAAATCAGTCGGATTGCACTGCAGATAACTGTTCTGGGAATATAGAAACTAGTGTTGCTTGAAATATATAAAACCACCACTCTAGGATGGTGGTACTCCCTTCCAGCCGCATTGCAAAGTCACAGGTGTGTATTCCCGTGCACACATACATGAAGCTCTGCTTCAGGATGTGGATCGTCTCCGTGCTTCCAGAAAAGTAATGTGCGGTACAACACAGCTGAGCCAGGCAGAGCCAGGGCAGGGACGGCACAGAGCRCATGTGATTCCCAGATGTATCATCAGGCCAGCTGCACTTATTAGCATTTACCAACTTCACTCAGGAAGTGCAGTTAATAAGCGGTATGTCTACTGTGACRCTCTCGCACTCGTGCTCTCCAGCCACCTCTTCCATCCACTTCTTACCCGTCCCACCAGCCCTTCTCTGCTCTCTCTTCTCCCCTCTCCGCTCCCGGCCTGGTCGCCAGCCCGGAGCACAGCCAAGGACCACCTTCCCCACCACGGCATCCCTGCCCGCACCACCTCCTCTCAGCTCTGCAGGCCCCAGAGGACAAGCCACCAAGGATGCCCCTGTCCCCCTTCGGACAAGGGCRCAGAGTGCTGATAAATGCTTTGCTCCTCTGCTTTTCAATAGCAATATCTGCTGAGGGAGCAGCTACCAGCAAGGTCAGGCAGCAGAGCCCACGAGACGGCCTGGGCCGAAGTCCACCGCACGCTGTTGTGAGCAACCGTAGCTTAGTTGAGGACAGAGCAAGCTAAGACAGCACAAGAGTCTGTCCATACAGTTCCGGCTTTATGTTTCGCAAACAAAAAAGGGGGGAAACAAGTAAACAACATTTTAAATCAATACTAAACAATCCACATAAAATCAGACAAGTGATTTTATGGCCCATCTACATTTTCATTAAAATATCCACTTCCCCACAGCTAAACACCAATAAAGCACCACCACACGAACGGATTTAGGAACACGCAGGGRTTGCACCTCGCTGCTGCTGTTTGCGTCAAATATTTTTAGCAGGATTTTAGCAGAATACAAGTGGATAATAGCAATTTTTAAATAAAAATCCTGGGTGTTTCTAATATTAATCTCTGAAAATCAGAATTGAAAAATCAGAGTCAGAATCACGTTCAACTKCTTTGTAGAACAGGGAATATAACACACATTCTACATATCAGTGATCTTATTTTGAACAGGGAAAAATATTTAACTCTGTTGAAGATTTCCTGKGTTAAAAGGAAACAGGATTTCCCACTTTCCATCAAAATCACAAGTCAGCAATGCTGGAAGGTAAAAAAAAAAAAAAACAGAGTGCATCTGCGCCATGGCCCTTCTGCCAGGCACTGCCGGCAGCAAGGAAAACTACTCATGTATATACATGACCAGTCCCTCCCTACCCAGAGACCTCAGAAACACTAAATATTCTCCAGATTTCTTTTARGAAACAAAACAAGCCCAGTGAGGAGCACTGAAACGGGCCCCTGCCCAGCTATTTCAGCTGCGATGGAGCTCTGCGGGCAGGATCTCAGCAGGGTCACGCGAGCCTCCCGCACCTCAGCAAGCCGCTGCCTCTCCACCGCGCTCTCCTAGCTGGATGCGCAGCAGCCAGGATGCTGCTTGCTGGCCAAACCCAGCCTTAACCTCTCCCCCAGGCAGACGCCCCGAGGTGACAACAGGGAACAAACTACCGGGAAGGTGAAACATCACCATTGGCCATGCAGTGATAGAGACGGAGGCCGTGGTAAGAATGATTTTGCTCAGCACATATTCAGGACATGTTTTTATCCCAAAGCGTCTGCACAGGTCAGACTGGATTATAGATGATACACGTGCTAATGCGTAAGCCCACCCTGCTGCCTCCCCTGGCCTCCAGCGTGACATGTGGCCAGGCCAGCACCGTCCCAGCACTGGGGATGCTGGGGGACACGGGCTGGAGCTGTGCGCTCTGCAACAGGTGTTTGACTTTATCCCACGCCGAACACCATCGCTTAACGCGCTGAACGAGGTATTCTTGCCTCTCATTAGGAAAGACGGCTCAGTCACCTCCTTTCCCAGCACAGACCTCCAGGGAGGCCCTTAACCTACGTGTACGAATCCCCACGCCACAGCCGAGACACGGGCAGCCTGCGGGTGACAGTATCAGTCAGGGCGTCGTAACCTGCCTCTGCAGCAGTCGCGACACAGGACGATTCTGAAAAACCAGGCGCTCTCCCCAAAGCGTCATCCCGACGAGCCAACATCTGCCAGCGAGCAAAGCAGTTCCTGAAGCAGTTCCCAACCGGCTCCACTCAAGCACGCAGTAACCTGGGGATCCCGAGGGGAGACTGCAAGGTGCCTGGGTGGGAGGCACAATTATCTCCGCAGAAAGGAAATGCCAGGTGATTAAATCCTTTTTTGCTTAACAAAGAAAAGCCTGTGAAGAACCAATTGCTAGAAGGTAAAGCCAGAAGTGTTCAAACCACATACGGTACATGTTTTTAACAACCTGGGCGATTAGAATAAACTACCAAGGGAGAAGTGATTTCTCTGTTTCTCTGTTTCTTCAAATCACACTTGGATACCTTTCAGGAGAGGTGCTTTGCAGACACACAAGGCACCAGCCTCCAGGCAGGATAAAGGGGTAAAATTAACGGTCTGCGATATCCGGGAGGTCAAATCAGATAATCTGATTTTCTCCCTACTTTGAACTCTACCAGTCTGAAAAACTGGTAGAGTATTAGTTGCAACACAGCAAAAAGTATTCCAGCTCAAGTATTACATTTGATTATTTCTAGTGCACAGGAAAAAAGATACCAACTGGAAACAGCAACTCGCACCATCAGCATTTGCAGGTGTAGTCAGCATTATAAAGTCCACGGCTAATTTTGCAATGCCATCACATGCGTTCTCCAGAAGACCAGAGCAACTCCTGAGAAGCAGACGAGGAGGAAACAGCCTCAGCACCCCGCTTCCCCCCTCTGCAGCCCGGCCCGAGGACTGTGCGAACACGCAGCCGTGGAGGGCAGAGCGCCTGCAGCTCGGGCACGTCCCCGCGCATCCCAGCGCAGCGCAGGCCTCCTGGAGCGCAGCTCCGCGGCCCCCCAGCCGCTCCGCACAGGGAGGCTAATGCCAAGTAAAAGATTTCTGCTTTATTACTACTCCATTTTACTGCTTTTTAATGAACCATTAACCACAGTAAAAACATACTGAAATGTTTACTAAATAGCTTGTGAACTATTCCTCTATTTCCCGGGGTATGTAGGTCTTCAATTCATCCGTAGAGTGTTCCTCTTTTAGACTTTGTCTAGGTTAGTACCAACACAATAATTGCTCCATGTTATTCCACGTTATTTCAAGATTTCTAATATTTAACATCAAGTCTCCTAACTCAAAGGTTCTGACACATCTAAACTTCTTCCAAGAATTACATCATCCTGGAGGCTGCTTTGTCTCTGTCTCACATTTCTCAGTGTGAAGCAAAGCAGCAGAGAAACCTTCTTTCTAGTCTTGATGAGAGCCTGGTGAGGGTCTTCTCAGGGTGAAGCCATGGAAATTAGGCCTGTGATGTGGGTGAGATATTGTATGTCTTCAGGCCTTAGTTCAGCTATCGTTTGGGGATTTCAGGTTCACCACTGTGCCTGGTGCTGCAGGTAACCTGGAAAGAAGCTACCGCCCCAGGTTGCTCACAAGCTAACAAAAGGCTGAGCAGAGACGTAGTCCACCCAAGATCATGCCTCACAGTGAAAAAGTTCTCTCTTCCCTTTCCCTCCCCCTCCCTTCCCTCTTCTACTTCTCACAGCAAAGATATGACAAACTGACCCAATCTGGCAATGCTGGATATAATGCCGAGAAACTACACTAAATCCACTGGCATAGAATTGGAGCTATTATGCTGGGAAAATCAAATAAACCAAAAAGACGGTAAATGTTTCTATGCAATGATTTCCCTGGGAATTGTAAGCCCTCTAGCATCTCATACAGTACATTACCACCTTGCAGGGTTCTATAATAGTGGTCCAGGATCAGTCCCTGCTCTGTGCTATGTGTTACGTACAGAGCTATGAAGCATTCCCGAGCCACCCCGAGGTCACGGCTCCTGGTGTTGCACAGCCAGGGACCGGTGGCAAAGAAGTCCAGCGAGTCACGGACAGGACACAGCCCTGCCGCGAGCGCGTGGCGATGAAGGCAGCTGTGCCGCGTGCCTCCGCAGTGCGTCACATCACACACACGGGGCAGGGAAGCACAAAGAGCGAAGCGGCTCACCTGAAGTCACACGCAGAGCCTGCAGCACGGCAAGGAGCCAGTCTTGGATATGAAATCCCAGGGTAATGCTGTCACCACATGGCAGTCCTCTTAACAGGGACTGTCACTGAAGTTCAGTCCGGAGAACAGATAATGCATTGTCCTAAAAGGCCGCTGACCTGTGCAAAGTGGGTGGAAGAGGCATGAAGCACCCCATCGCGGAGAGAGAAAGTCCTGTCCACCAGGAGGAAACCGATAAACGCCAAAATTCTCTCTCCTGCACGTGGTCAGGTTAGGAGGTACCCAGAAAGCAACATAAGCACTTTCCTGCTGTGTTAAATATATCTGTTACTACATGGATTAATTTACAAGCTGTTTGCCTCTGACACATCTGTACTCTCCCTTTTTCCTGCTAACTAGCCTGCCGCCCACTCTGTCCACACTGAGGTCCGCTTCTGCTTGACGCACCACTGCAGTGAGGACCCAGGCCACTCCCCACATCAGAGCGGGGAGTAATTCAGATGTGGCACTTCAGAAAAGGGTTGTATCTAAAAACCCTGGTCAGCAGAGGCTTGAGTACACACACGAGATTACGATGAAGCAAGTGACTTCATTAATTTTACTTTGCTCCATCTCCATCTTCTGCCCTGACATGCGAAAAAGTCAGAAGGCAGTGCAGCTGCAGACAGGGCTGCAAGGCTATGAGCAATGGGAGAGCATCTGCTTCCTAGGGTTATCAGATGGAGGTTCAGAGGTTTCTCTGATTCAAAGAGAGGTTTCTCTGTTCAAGGTGATAAACAAAAACAGAGAGACACAAACCTGATAAACTACCAACAACAGAGAATACAAGACCGAAGGCCTTCAGCCACTACCTGACGAGTCATTAACAAACCACAGGCACAGCTTTGAAGAGGGTCAGCTGGGACCTTGCGACTGCCATGAAAGGGGAATTAAGACGAAGGCGAGTATTAGGGGTATCTGAGGGTGCCAGCGTGACCATGCAGAACTTCACAGGGAATGCTCACGGGCAGGGTCAGAGGTGGGGGAAAGGGTGGGTCGGGAAGGAAGAAGGGAGAGGAAAAGAGAGGAGGAAGGATAAAAGGGGACCATCGCACATAAACAGGGGCTGGTCAGTACGCTTGTCTGACTGAGCCCTGCACCTGGATGCTGCAGTCTGTCCTATCACCTTACTAAATCCTTTCTTAACTATCTTTCTGAGTCATTTCACTCGCTATCCCATGTGTGAGGACCAGAGTAAGCGTAATGCAGTGCCGTTAATGGGAGCTGGACCACGGGTAGCACAGGCCCACCTCCTTTGCTGGCAGCAACTGGGGTGAGCAGGGCTCTCAGCACCAGCAGCCGGAGGGGACTGCGGGTCAAGGGCCCATGCGGCTGGCACTCCAGCACCTTGAGGGGCCAGAGTGCATATATTCCCCTAGTGAATTTAACCTGATATGCATGGGTATGCATGCGTAGTTCATTCATTAGGAAATTTCGAGCTGAACTAGCTGGCAAGCAGGAGAAAAACCTGTATCAGGAAAATTCAGTCTGAGCCAGAGGTGGATAAGGGAGCCCGGGGTCTAGGCATGGTTATCGGGCAGGCTGAGAGCCTGTGCCGATACGGCATGTTATCAAACCATCCAGCAGAGGAAAGAAGGAAGCACAAAGAGAGGCTAATACGGTACCCATGCACTCCATAAGGACGGAGAAATCAGAGAGGAATAGTCAGAGAGCAGAAGTGTGGCAAACACCAGAGACTGACTGTACAGGAATAGTGTGGGCACCTAGCAGTAAAATACGAAAGGCTGAAAGCTCCAATTAGTTACAACTAGCAAGGGGCAAAGGCAAGAAAATAGGTATCAAGTACTTCTATAAATACCTTAGAACAAAGAGGAAGACAGTGAAAAAGTATAGGCCAATCTGTCAATGAGGAGAAAGAGCGAATAACAGGTGTCAGAGAAGGCTGAAGCCCCCTCGCATTCCTGCTGTGCTGTTCACAAGAACGCGACTGCGACCAGATAGGTATTACTGCAGTCTGAAAGGGGAGAACACAGCCGGGAGCAGAGAAAAAGCAACCCACAGACTGTTCACTCCAGTTAGCTGGACGAAGTCCTCAGGATGTGATCAGTCTGCCTTGGAGGACTCAGGAGAAGGACTGCAGCGACTGTTAGACTGGAAGCAGTTCCCTCGGGAAACGTGGTCGGGATACAGGCAGCCCCGAGGACTAACGGAGGGCGAACGCCGAGCCTGTCATTTACACGCAGATGGAGAAGCCCCGGCAGTTACCTACCAGGCAGCCCCACATATATGACCATCATAAAAAACAACAGACCTCAGTCATCAGGTAGGCGAAATAAAACCACCCTGGTATGACACGCAGATCACAGACTAACTAAGAAGCAACACTACAAGCTGTTGCAAAAAGAAACATGCCATTCTTGGCTATGCAGGCACGATCACCGCATGCAACAAATGAGCAATAGCTGCTCCTCTCCACAGAGCACTAGCAAGAGGCCCACTGGAACAAAACATCCAGGTTTGCGCAGCAGACACTGAGGAGGATGCAGACAGCTTAGATCCCAACAAGACTGACCAGAAGTTTCAAAATCACTTCCTAGAGAAAAAGTTGAAGAAATGCTTTCGAGTCTGGAGAAAGAAGGAAAAGGAAGAGGAGAAGAAAATACGCTCAGTCCTGTGGAGTCTGGCAGTTTCAGCAGAGGAGGAGAGGGGTAGAGCAGAAAACCAGAATGCAGTAGGAGAAGGCGGAGACTAGAGAGAGTTATGGAATAAGGAGAAGCGTGGTATGGAGCCAGTGCTCATGCGATGCCGGGCAGAAGAGCCTGCAAGGCGGGGGCTGCCATTCTCCATGGGAGAGAGTCCCAAGAGCCTGTTCTTCTGGGGTGGCCGGCCGGCCTCTGGGCAGGCAGCACACAGCCACGAAGAAACCCCGGCAGCAGCAGAGCTGCCCTCGTGCTAAGGAGGGCTGGGCACCGCGAGCCCCTCTGGAACCAGGGCACGAGCACAAGACGTCCCTAAACCATCACAGCTCTTCCCACCACTGTTCCCTCCTGCCCTCCTCGGACAGGGGCGTGCTGTAGGAATGCAGCATTTCCAGAAGGCGCTCCTCAGCCCCAGAAGGAAACGAGGCGTCATCATAGCCAGAGGACAGCCCAGGAGCACAAGTGGAAAATGAACCGGGTTCATCTTTCTTAACCAGAAGCAGGGTGGGGGGAGATGTTCCTTTTCCCATTCCACCTTTCTTGCTTCCCTCTGCAGTGAAATGACAAGTGTAAACTCAGCTGTAATAGCTCTACGGCATCTAATAGTCCCTGAGAACCCAGAGTTAATTTAACCATTAGTATAACCCTAGAAATCAGGAGTAACGGATGCTTTGCTAATCCGCACCTGAATTTAGTCCTCTGAGTGACAAGATCTTACACAGTCCTCATGCATCACTTTCATGCCTCAGTAAAGTTAATCCACGTGCTTTCATTAAACACATTGTAAAGCTTAAACACTGGAAAGCTAATTAGTTATATCTGGTGAAGGCTCCAACTCTGCCTGCGTGCCAGCGCAGGAACAGGGTGGGTTCCTAGAAGCATGACTGCCTGGTTGAAAGCCAAGGAAAGCTAAGTTGATGTATTCGTCATGCTCATCCTTCCTGTCCAAACTAAGCTCAGGGGTTGAATGCAATCTATGCACGGAGTGTTACTGAAGTGACAGGTTTTTTTAATCCATGTTGATTTGTTGTGAAACAGGGAGCATCAGAATAGCTTCTGTGGAGAAGTAGATTATTCCTCAAATCTCTCCTGCCCTTGAATCAAATATTTTCCTAGTCAAGAAAAAAAAAGTTCAGAATCATTCAGGCTTTTTTCTTGGAAAAGGGAAGATTTCAACCTGCACGATTTTAAACAGTTTCTTTCTCAGATCATTTTTCTAATGTTAAATTATTGACTCATCACTTACTGTCTGGCTGGTCAGACGGAGAAGAACAAAGTAAGAAAGGGTAATCGTCGTCAGTCCTGCCAACGCACTGTCTGGGCAGATTATACAGCACTTCTGCGATACCAGAGCTGAGCAGGCTGGACACAGGGCTGGGAACAGGCTCCTGGGACCTCATCCCAGCCTTGCCAGAGCTCTGGTGCAAGACCTTGGGCTTTCCCATGCTTTGTGCCTCAGTTTCCCCAGCTGTCAGCTTAGTTGAGGAGCCCTGTCTGCCTCCACAGGGCATGCTGGGTGCTGTGAGTGACTCGTGCCACACGGGAGTCTCCTTCCGTAACAGAATGGTGTATTGCACCTCATAGCAGAGGAAGTAATGAAGTGCGTGCTGGAGGAATTTATGACCACACGTTCTCCAGGAAAGAGCTCTGAGAAACACCTTCCTGACATGCCCTGCAGCAATGACTCAGGAGCCATGTGGCTCCAGCAGACACTGGTCACAGGAGCCACAGTCCAGGGGAACGATGTCCCATGACGATGCCCCACACTGCATCCCTGCAGCCAGCCACCACGCACCCCTTCCCAGCACGAACAAGGGTTGCTCCACTTGAAGGTCCAGCAACAGGGAGACCACTGAAACTGCCAGGCCACACAACACTCAAAGAAGCATTTTGCTCTGAGTTTCCAGCTGCTCCCCTTCTCCCCAGGCAAGGCCTGGCTTTGGGTATCACATTCTGTTATCTCAAGGTCAGTGAGATCTTAGCTTGGTCCCGGGTGTGGTTAGCTGCCTCTCTTAAGCCTGATTTCTCACAGGAATATTTATTTTCACCCTAGAAAACATGAATTTATCCTTGCCTTGACAGACTGGCTGGTCTGTCCCCTGGCTCCAGTGTGGTGCAGTGCTGTTCACCACCGCGTGCTCTCACCCCACTCCTCCGTTTGCCAGGTGGCATTCCCTGGATCTCTCCAGACAAGCTTTGCCTGCCCAGCACATTCTCTCAAGACAACGAAGCATTATCTTCCTGAGAGAAAGCCTGAAGTTGTGAGGTAAAAAGCGGAATCAGATGCAATTAAAAAATGAGAATAATAGCTCCATCAACCAGAAATATTAAGAGCAAAAGCAAGTAACAGTGCATTTGAGCTGGCCACACATTTGAACCCCACTGTGTTACTCGGTTACAGAACTGGAACTCGAAAGACGGCGAGGATGAGCCCTGCAGAACCACTGGCCGTTGCCAGGGAAAGAGTGCTTCTCGGCGATGCTGGCCTCCCAGCCCACCCACGTGACACGAGGCATCCAGGTACCTGGGAGAGGCTGGATGGAGGAGGGCATCGCTTCAGGGACTGAGAGCAGAGCATGGGATCCTGGGACATCCCACGCAAACCACTGGGGAAAGAAGGGACAGCAGCAGAGGCTCCAGACTGGCTTGTAGGACAGGCGGCCTGTACCATGTGCAGGACCCGGGCCAACCCTGCCCGTCCTGGCTCCAGCAGCGAAGAGGAACGTCCTGCTGCCCACCCCAAGGCACACAGCAGAGCACAACACCGCTGCACAGTCGCTGCTCGTTTACTTTGGGGCTGGACAGAGTGACAGGTTTGTGTAGGGGGACGTGGACCAGGCCTCGTGGGATCAGCACAGCCTCCAACAGGAGTTGTCACTAAGCTCTGTCTTTAAGCGTGATGGCATTCCTGGAGCTGACTTCCCCCGAAGGGGCCGGGAGAAGGATTAAAGGGGGGCTTTAATGAGTCCCTTGAGGGACCTGCTGGAGGATCAGCTGAGCCACAGAGCTGGTGACCTCCCTCTGCTCAGCCTGCCCCAATACCAGCAGGAACGCACACGGCACGCTGCCTCCCTTTCCTCCAAAGGAATCCAGAGCCAAAGCTCCCTGAGGACAAGCTTCTGCGATCATACTGTAATTTCCACGTGGATAACTTATTTTAACACAGTTATCCCAGGAAAAAGAGAGCAAAAAACCCACATCCAGTCACTGAGGCAGCCGAAGAGTAGCACAGTCTCAGGAATGCAGTGAAAGCAAGAGAAAAGGGAAGTGAAAGCCTCTAACTTTAAGGCTTCTTAGTCTTCTGTGAAATCCAGCCCCATCCCTGTTTAAGGGCCTCAGATACCCACCAGTCCCCCACCCTATTTCCTCAGGAGCAGCTCCGGGCAGGCACTTCTGCCAGGCCCCACCGGCAGGCAGAATGCCAGTGCGCCGCGTGAACCCTGCCGCGGAAAATGTCTCCATGGAAATATTTGGGAGGAAAGGGGTAGGTTTTTCTTTTATCAAGTCTCACACAGAAACAGGGGAGCCAAAGCAACTTCCTGGGAACGTGAAGACTTAATCGCACGCCCGACTTGCAGGATTACTTTACACTCGAGGTCTATGAATAACGCTTTATTCCCAACTGCAAAATATTCTCCCAAGCTTGGGTAACCTTAAGACAGACACTACCTCACGCACCAAAAGGCAGCAGCTTGCTAGATACCGTGGCATCACGTATGCAATGGCTCCTTCCAATACGAGTACAACTTGGCTTGGCTGATACCTCCCAGCTTTGCAGCTCACTGGGTTTCTTTTTAACTCTCCAGTTCTGCAGACTGACACCTGAGGAGTTCATTTGCTGACAAATCACCAGGGCTGAAAATAGATTTTTTTTATGACTCTCAGTAAGAGTTCAAAACTCAAATTATAGCATAGTCAGTCTGTCAAAGAAGTGCCCATTCTCTCCTGGTAATGACTAGCTTTCCCGAGGACAGGTATTACACATAGATGTTCTTTTGCTAAGCTTTCGTAAACAAACCCAGTTCCAGGCTGGTACCTGTCTCTTATTTGGTTAATTTTAAGAGTGACTGGGTGCCAGTTTTACGCATGAGTTAGATCTCCTTAGCTGGGGAGACTGGGGGGAGACAAACGCACAGGGCTGGTCCGTTGGCCACACCAAAGGCAGAGAAATCTTAACTGACACTTTGTATTTATAAAAAGCTTCAGCCACCAGAAATGAGCAGTAGAATACAAGGAAAGGCTGGGTATACCTAGCGGATCCTTCTTCAATACCGAAGCTAGTTTTATTTAAAACTGTTGATTATAATTGTTTAAAATTTAAGAGAAAACAAAGCTTATTTTAATGGCAAATCCTAAAATCTCTTCTTTGCAAGTCTCTCGAGCAATATTTATCTGTTTGGAAAAACATTAGTAATGATTATGCTAATGAAATCAATTCATGACAATTACTTAACTTCTACTGTTCTTGGAATTAAAATTTTATGTTATATTTTCTTCTAAATCAAGCAATTGATCCTCACATGAATCGGAATTATACCAGCTCACAAAATCCACAGACTAATTGAATAGTTAACCAAGTGTTCAATAAGCTTCACACCTTAATATTGTTCTCGCTAAAACTGCTTAATTAGATTCTGCTCCTTGCATAAATAGCTCTAAATGTAGACTGCTTGGTTTCACTTTTCATTTAACTTTATTTCCAGAACACATTAACAAAATAACTAACCATTTATCAAATTTAATTTTTTTCACAATATAGAGATTGCAATAGCAGAAAGAGATGATTTTTTTTTTAAGGGCTTATCAATCAGATCTACTACAGCCGCAAAATCCCCATGCGTGTGGACTGTATACACTTAGGCCCAGCTCAGCAAAGCATCTAAATGACTACTCAGCCCTTGTTTAAGCTAATTCTATGTAAGCTCAGCTGAACCAGAACTTTTCACATTTGCATCAAGAATTGCTGTGTTTTTATCTCCTTAAGCCTTTAAAGACTTTGCCTTCTGTCCTCCATACCCACATCTTGTCCTTCCTTACTATATTTTATTCATCTCTTAAGTGTTTATAATATGATACTCTCTCCTGCCACCCTTTTATGTTTTCTTGAGCAGGAAAATTACGAGTGCATTGTTATTTAGGACATACTTCTTGGCCCCCAGCTTTGCACCTGGAGACAGATGCAGCTGTTTTCCTTCTGCATCCATAGCTTGAAGGTGTCTGCAAACCCTGTCAGATGTGTTCCCACCAGACCCTCCCCGTTGGCATGGCTGAGGCGCATCGCAGCGGTAACCCCTGGAAACCTGCCTTTCAAAACAATCCATTTTAACAGCAACACAGACCATGCAGCCGTTCTGGATTTTGCCATAATTTTTCTCTTCAGCTTCTAGACCCCGAACAAAAGCACTGCATTCCCCTGGCGACGGTGGGCCATGCACCAGAGCAGACTGAAGAGCCAGCAACACTCCAGAGCCCAGCGCAGGCAGAGAATTCATCAGCGAAATACACCGCTAGCAGATCAGTGTGCCGTGCTGAGGAGGAAAGCAACGGAGCAGAAGACCAAGCTCCTCACCAACCTGAGAGCAGAAATTCCTTCCTTACCTCTTTCGGGATGGTTTGCCCTGAATATGCAAGCAAGACATAGCAACCAAACAGCTAGAGAGAAGGGTCTACTGTCTCAGTGCCCTGATCCACCTCCCCCTCCTCCCCGCCAGCCCATGGTCTCCCCTCAGCCGACCACTGCTGTTTCAAAGCAAGTTAGGAGCAAAATTAAGATGCGCAACAAAAACTAGCATACCTCTGGTGGAGCAGGCAGTGCAGAAGAGTCACTCCCTGCCTCTGGAAAGGGCTCAGCTTCACCCTGAAGGCTGAAGTTTTATTGTTGTCTTACCACGAATGAAAGGCAATTCCCTGCAGAATCACTGCAAAGTCGCACCTGACCTGCAGTCCACCTTTTCTCCACTCTTCACCTGGATGACACTTGATGCTTTACAGTGACATACCACACGCAGAGTTCAGCACTTCCCTCCTCTTTCTCAGTGTCCTGCAGCTCCCCATCAGAGCCCAGAGCTCTAGCTCTCCATCCCTTCACGTCTAGCAGCTCCCGGGTGCCCAGCCCAGCACAACCGGGCTGCAGCCTTCGCCTGGACTCCTTTCTAACCCGCCCTCTCAGGTCCCACGGGGACTTCAGATCCCCTAAGGAGACCCTCTCTTTCCTTCCCCATACACTCGGGAGATCACCCCAGGCTTGTTCCACCAACATCCCCAGCCACCCCAGGCCCTCCCTTAAAATATTCTCATCCACCAGGCTCATGAAGCAGAGAGCAACCAGCAGAGAGGGGATGGCTGCAGAGCCCACCTGCCGCAGCTCGGAGACGGGAAAATCAGCGGAGGAGCACGGGGCATGGTCTGAGGCTCCGTCTCTGATAACAGCTGTGCCAGGTGTCCATTCTTATTTTTAACATGTTTATTATCAGTTGTTGCCCCTCTCCCTTCATTTTTGCTATGTGCACATAGTATAACTGGTGTGGCAGCAACAGAGCTATTATCTCTTCAGTGAGACTATTATAAATTCATTTCCATCGTAACATCTTAGAGACATTTCTCACATTAGATATAAAAATTTTATGGAATGTACTAAAGCTGTTGCGCACAGCAGCAGTTTTTCAAACATAAACATCCTGGACACTTTCAAGATACTCCTTTCCAAAGACCAGGCAGCATTCAGTCATATTGAGAACCACATACCAGCAAAATACACGTTTTGATTAAGCTCTGAAAAAAATAAGTCAAGCATGGTTTAAAAATCGTTTTTGAAACCAGATTCATATTTATGTTTTTAGTCTATCCAAAGGTTCTTTGTGCAAACAACGTGCACGTGGTGTAATTAACATTAAATCTTTCAAGCCCAATGGATATTGAAATGTTTGCTTCAGAAGGAAACACTTAGTAAGGAAATATGGATAGATTTCACCCATGCACTGAAAGTTGGAGACAGCTTAGATAAATCTTGGCAACAGTAGGCCAAAGCACAGCTATCCTTCTCAGTTCCCCGGGATACCGATGACCTTTGTTGGAAGGATACCACAGATGCAGTGCTGATGCCTAGCAAGGATAACTGGGATTTCAGTCATGTCCCTGCGTAGCGGCAAGTTTTAGCATAGCTTGGGATTTATTAATTCAACATAACGCAGCTTGCTGCTCACTTATCTTTGCAGAGGGCATGCAGGTATGTGCATTACTGGGTGACTTCGGGAACCCTGTATCTCTGCAGCTCCTCTGCGCAGAAACAAGCCTGAAAGCTAAGCTGAATGGTTCAAAGACGAGACTTTAAAGTGAACAAATCAGAGCACTCAATAATTGTGTGCATCTCCTCATGCAGAAGTATTTTAGTGGTCGTGGTTCATGTTTAGCATAATTCTCCAAAGCCTTACGTGAACCTTTTATCTTATTTTCTCATGCCTCTATTGCTCCTTATTCTCTCTTAAGAAGGATTTTGCAAAGATTCTCAGCATTGGTCATTACAAAACCTCACACATGAGACTACTCAGAGCTCTTCAACAGTGTAAACAAAGCTGAGCATGAAATTTAGGACAATGGACCGTCTTGAATAAGGATATCATCTGGACGCATCCTCTCAAACTAAGTCCTTATTCCCCCTCTAGGATGAAGCAAAGCTTACTCGGTTTGGGTGGTGTATTCACCAGTGTCCCGGAAAAAGACCGTCACTACCCGCCACTTCACTGCTTTTTGGAAATTAACGGGCCTATCTGAATAAACTTCTTTGCCTTTCAGAGCAGACAGGAAACGTTCTGTACTAATCATGCAATTCATTTTGCAAAGTCTTTTTTCACCTCTGCAATGCTTAAAAACAGACCACATTCCCTCTTCGCAAAGTTATTGCTCTATGCTTATATTGTCATCAGCTCATTACAGGCAAACAAAAACCTACACCAGGCACCCAGCAAGGTGGGAAAAGGCTCCTTAATTGCAGAGGGAAATTGCTCCAGGATTTTTCACTGACTTGTTAACGTGCATTCTTAACAAAATTCACGGTCTCATCCACAGCCACGGGACAGGGAGAGGTCAGCGGTTCTCACAGCAAAGCCGCAGTGACGACGAGCGGCAGCGAGCAATGCGCTCGCCCAACGTCCCCACCCAGCAGTCCGTGCGAAGCTGCTAAGGGGCAGCGGCACTCACTCCGAAGACAGCAGCCCTCTGAAACCACCCGCCTGAGCAGCCAATTTCACAGTGTAAATAGCTTATGCTGAGCATACGCACGGGCCTGACAAATGGGAAAAACCCAACTGGCACAACCACAAGATGCAAACAGTGTATTTCAGCAATGAATCATCTCTAGAAGCACAGTGTCTGTAACAGCGGGACTGCGCAGCAGCGATTAGGAGCCTGGCTGGGGTACAGCTACCCAGCTCTCCTGCTGCGAGTGACTTTTCCAGAAAGAGCCACATTTGCAGAGGTACTTGTGCACCTAAGCACAATCTTTAGGAGCAGTAACAGCCTCTGAAGTAGCATTCAGGTGCCGCGTCGCCCACAGGTACCTATGTTTCTGCTCTGGATGCCTAGCACAGAGCCCAGCACACCGGAGCTGACGCTCGTGGGGTCCTGCAGGCCAGAGCTCCCCCTCAGGCCCAAGGCTCAGGGCATGACCCCTGAGCCCAACACGCTCCAGGCGCTTCGGCACGACCGCACCAGGTCTGATCACAGGAGGAAAGGCTTTGAATCAGCTGTTCATGAAAGCACCCCACCAGGACAAGGCAGGAATATTCTGCTTTTTATCACCCCCAAACAAACCCAAATAGTAATAAATACAGCACTCTTAACCATCATATATATTAGCACTGGTTACTGGTTGTGTACTGTATAAAAAAAGTAACCAAGACTGTGAATTTCAAGTTGCAAACATGCTGGAAACGGAGGAGAGGAAGATGAAAGACATTTGGATGAAAGGCAAAAATTGCCAAATGAAAGAAATTGCATGGTATTTCTATTTTAGGAGCAGACCTGGACTTTTAAAGGGTGAGAAGAAGAAAGACCTCTAGGAATCAGCTCTCCAGGCACCAGGCTCTGCTAGGAAGCCAGCCTTACCCAGGTAAGGTTTGGGGGCCCAATCTGAAATCAAATTTCAGCTTGACTGAAACTTTAAAAAACCCGGCAGACTGCAGTCAAAATTCTTGCTTTAAAAATCGTCTGTGAATTCTGCCCCAGCACCTGAGCCCCAAACGGCGGCTGTGTCTGACCTCAGGGGAACCAGCTGGCAAGGCCACCGCTGCCGGCTGCGGAGAAGCCTCCCTGGGGAGGAAGGGCAAAGGGCCTCATCCTGGTGACAGCACGCAATCCCCCTTCTCCACGAATAAAGGCTATCTGAAGAAATGAGTGCAGACAGAATCGATAGGATACAGGCTACCTCCTAATTTTAGGTCAGAGTTTAGAAGTGTAACGCCTCACAGCATTACTACACAGTGGATAACTGATGGCACACAGATTTCAGCAGCGCAGCAATCACAGACAGGGGACCCCTGCTCTGAATTTCCCTTTGGACCCACCTGTCTTCTTGCGTTCCCTCTGGAGGAAGCCCGGCCTGCTAATTAGGCACCTGGTATCTGAGCTTCGGTGGTATAAAACACTTCTGCCCCCACTCCCTTCCAGCAACCTCAGCAATATGCATGTGATGGCAGTGAGTAGTGTAATGTGTTTTGGATATGGGACAATATGTAAAAGAGTTTTGAGACTGTATATCAAAAATATTTCTGTCCTTAAGTGCCTTTATGGAAACTGTTGAATGTTTTGTCTGAATTCAAAAGAGAAAGAAATAATTGAAGGGAAAAAATGGCATATAAAATTTCAGTTCATACAGCTAAAACTTTGCAAAGAAAAGTGGATCTCATAACAAAAGTGTTGACAACTTTAATACAAAGCTATGTCAGGTGCCTTAGCTGCAGTTTCTTATTTTTCCACAAAAGTAAAGGTAATAGATTATTTTCCAAATCCTTACACCTTAAAACTGCATTTCTTCTATTTTTTTGTGCTTCTTTCTTTCTAGGTTCAAGGCAGAACTCATATATATACATGTATATATATACACACACACACACAGTGATACATATGAACATACAATATGAACAAACAAGACAAAAAATAGTAAAGCATCCAGCCATATGCACTATCACCTAGATGAAACATCTCAAGATTAAAAATAGCCTTACAGGTACAAACAACACCGCGGGTTAGGTCCCTGTACTGAGATCAATAGCTACTCTTTCAGCAACCGGTGACTGTCTCGACAGCAGTTAGATGAGGTCTCTTCATGCAGTGGCACCAACCACTCTCCCCCCCACGCCCCCCGGCTCTGTTGAATTCAGCGGACTTGCACGAGGAATGTGTTGCCCCACATCCTACTGAAACCCTCACAGATACGTGTCTACGTTCCTGTTATCACCAGCTTAGAGAGCAGTAAAGCAGGAGAAATATTTTCCTGAGACCCTGCAGCTACACTCACAGAGAGTTGTTATCTGGGTCAAGAAATTTCTGCAATGCTGGAGGCGCAGGTTAATTGCCACTTCAGTGCGCCAGTGGAGGCAAAGGTCTTAAAGACAGTGTAATTAATCATTAAAACGCATCTAACCTTGAAACGTGCTTACAGCTTTTTCCAGGTTGCCTGCATGTGAAGGATGCTGCTCGGTGTGTTCACCTGCCGTGCTCAGAAAGGCAGCAGCTGACACAGAAAAAGATCCATCTCTGAGGGAAGAAGCTGCAGTCCAGGTCCTTCTGGGAAGCACTCGGCTTGGATCTGGGACTTGTAAAATCCTTTCGGAGACATCCCCTGCTTCCAGGAGACTGTGGGGAACTGTGCTGTGCATCACACACAGCACAGAACCCTCCCCTAAATCCTCTGCCCTCCTGCTCTTACCAAAAAGTTCTCTTGAAGAGACAAGAGCTGATGCTTGGCGCCCCACAAAGTGCAAACCCTGTGGTCGTGAACCGGTCTCCCAACTATCCAGTATATTTGGGAAGGCACTCTGCAGACAGTTAAAGGCATGGTCCTTTCAAGCCTCTCGTAACATTTAGGAAGTCTTTGTTTAAATTTCCCTTGCCCAAAATCACATGGAAAAAATAAAGGATTTCATGTCTTAGCCTTTTGTTTCATTTCTGTAGCTGCCTCATTATGGCAACATAATCATTAAGTGAGCAATCTATTAATCAAACCAAAGTAGCATATGCAACAGAAAGGCCTAGAAAGTATTCACACGGGAGACGGAGGATTCTCCGAGTTACCAAGAGACGAGAGGAGCCAAACCCTGCTGACGCCAGGCGCCCTCCTGCCGCCACTCGCGAGATGCGCTCTGTGCCCCGCAGATGTGCCGGTGTTCCCAGGCGCCCTCCTAGGAATCTGACGATGCTGTAAGGCGTTTTACCATCCTAATTTGCTACTGCGTTGACTTCCTAAATACCTTACCCCCAGTGTAGAGAAGTTGTTTCTCTTCTGTATCTGTGATGTGTTTACAGAACTCCAAAAAGCGACACTTTGCTTTTTTCTAACAATTCAAGATGCCCCCTGCTTTCCCCATTGAAAACACCCGAAAAAAAATCCAAAAGTTACAGTTTCTGTTTTCTTTACCCTGCAGTAAACAGTTCATTTCTCTCCCTCACTTTTTTTTTTTTGAGGGATGGGCTCTGCAGGGTCCTCATTTTCGAAGGCAGCGCAGCCTGCACAGTTAGGCTGGTCAGTGATTCGCAAGGCCCACTCGAGGCCAGAACTCCAGCACACCAAATGCAGGCAGTGTTTCCTACAGACACACTAACGGTTGAAGACACCAAACCTAGAAGGCCTACGCTACCTCCATTAAAAGCCCCGGAAACTTTACACGTATAACTCGGATGTACAGTGCAAAGAAAGACTTTGGGTCTGATTACAGACTTTGCTCGGGGAATAAACACCACAAACGCCAGTGAAACCTGTGCTCAGCTGAGGGCCTTGGAGAGCTGCAGGGGGAAGAAGCTCAGCACTAACACAGATATCCTGCAGCACTCGGAGCAGAGGGGTGAAGGGCACTGACAAACCTATGGCAGAAACTGCTCAGAATGCATCAGACTGTACATCACCCACATGAGACACGGAAATCCAGATTCTCTGTGATACTGGGGGGATACTGAAAAGCAGATGCCTCACACGGCTCAGCAACAACAGCCCTTTCCCCAGCACCACACAGCTCAGCCTAGCAAGAATTGCAGACTGGCCACCAGTAGAGCGACCCATTTGCCAACAGGGATACAGCCTGTAGCATCAGTAGAACTACAGCCCAGAGAGCAGCTTCTGCTCCTTAAAACCAGTTGTCTCAGAGCTAAGCAGGTACAGAAGGCTCAAAAAGCGTTAGGAAGTAATGTGTGGCCTCATTAGAGAGAATCTCAGTGCTAGGTGCGGTACAGATCGCAGACAGGCGGACTCTGCCCTGTGAGAGTTCACAATGAAGTGGGAGATAACACCCAAGTACGGGTGGAAACACAGAAAGCACTGGAGGTTTACTGATCAGAGTCTTAGGGCACTGATGATCTATCCACTGCCAAGTATTTTTGTAAGCATCACTGCCCTTAGGGAGGATTGGAAAGGGATGAAGACAAAATTGCACGGGCATCTGCAGAGAACTCCTCCATCCAAGGAGGAAGGGGAACGAGTGGAAAGGTGCTTCTCCCGTGACCTAGCAGTGCAGCAAAGCAGCAAGCCACTCGGGAACGAGCACAACGAAGAGCCAAGGGGAGAGAGAAGCTGAGAGAGGGAGCGTTGATGGGGCCAAAGGTGTAGACTGGAAAAGCCATCTGCAGCACCAAAGCCAAAAAAGCCCTGGTGCAACAACTGAGAGGCAAAGCATTTTTATCTCTTGCTCAGGAAGCACACTATCAAGAGGAATATTTGCCCATCAGACATTCACAGCAACAAAGAGAGTATGAGGTATGGGAGCAAAGTCTAAGGCAGCATGTGCCTCAAAGGCTTACTCATCTGTGTGATGATGTCATGTTCCATTTTTCCTATCTGAATGTTCTCTGCCTTCTCTCCCAACTTCCCATGTATATACAAGAGCCTAAGTTGGAGCCTCGTCATCCCAGGGTCCCTCCAGAACAAGCAGAGAGTGACAGGGCCTGTTAGAGCATGAGTCACATCTTAGGTAGCCTGAGTTGCCTTGCAAGCCCCCGATTCATCGTGGCCTCTCTGGGGAATCTGAGGTGTCCGGGCTCTTTAGTCAGTTACTAAGTGCCTTGAGATAAATAAGATAGGTCAGTTCATTGGTACTTGTGGGAGGAAACATGCCTACAAGTGTCCTAGGAAGGTATTTCTCAGGACTTGGGCAGGGCTGTAGCTCAGGGCTATGATAACAGCCTTTATAAATCTAAAGCCAGTCCTTCTTTTCTTTTTTGCTGCCAGCAACACTTGGCAGGATGGTAACAATAAAAGTTGCTCCCTTAATGGCTAGGGAAAGCAACAAATCAGATCAATATGATTCACTGGGAGCCATGAGCAGACACTTCAGTACTGCCAACCCAAACTCATGATAACGGCTGAAAAATCTTTAAACCATTTTAATAGTTAAGAACAGATTTTGTTACTTGCATTTTGATGAGCCTTTTATCTGTATGACCCATGAGCAGAATAAAGCTTTAACTGTAACCTGGATGACTTCCAAATTATATTTGAAAAAGGTTCCTCAGTTATCACATGACTCCAGAAGCTCGGATGCAAGAAAAGAATTCAAGAGTGTCATATTCATGGGGGAAGTCACACATCAAGAACACAAGAGCCTTAGTCTGTGCTTTGACAGAGGCATTTTCGGAGGTTCCTCAGTGACTATGTGTTCTAGTAACTGCTAACTCCCGTGCCAGTGTCCTCTCGTTTACTAGTGAAGACTTCGGAGGTAACTAGTGGTTGCACTTTTTTACAGCTTAGTCAGGTCTTGCCAACTGAGCTCTTCTGGTCTCTCGTCCTCATGAGGCAACCCCTACAGTCAGTCTCCTTGCTCTTCTCAGGCCTCCTCAGGCCTTTCAAAAATCTAGCTGGTCAGAGTGCACCAGAGATGACTAACACTGATGCTGCAGAAAAGCAGGAAGGCTGAGCATTTATAAAAATGCACAAGGCACAGCCCAGAAGTCAGTGTCTAAGGCATGACTCCTGTAAGCTCTGCTCATGCAGGTGATCTCCCAAATCCCTAAACAATTTCTGTGTTACCTTCAGGCTGCAGTGGGCATACAGGTTTGAAGAATGCATTTGCAGTAACCAAATAAGCACATTTCCATCAGGCTGGGGCAGGAGCATTCCAGAACCTCAGAATTTACAAGCTAGTATTGGTCAAGTTGGAGAAATATATGTGTCTTTCTAAATGTGCAGTCATCATGGAAAGTAATGTTAAGGGTGGACTTCAAGAGGTGACCTAGTCCATCTTCCCTGCTCAGGCAGAATCAAGTACATGCAAACTGTTCTTAACATACGTTTTTCTGACTGACTCTTAGCAGTCCGTGACGATGAAGACTCCACACTGTTCTCAGGCAGTCTGTTCTGGGGCTCAGTGTATTCTAGGGATTCTTGCTTTTTCTATACTTACAACCCTAACTCTAGCAGAAGAAATTAGTCCTGAGAATGAACATAACGCTATTAAAATAAAGGCTTCCAAAAAAGCAACATAAAGAGGCAATAAATCATGGCACCAATTTGTTAAAAGTCTGATTTATACTTCAGTGCCTTTGGTGGATTATTTTTGGAGAAAGCTTCCAACAGTCAAGACCTGCAACCACTTAAAAATTTTTACTGGCTAAACCAATTGACCTGCCAACACTAAGCACAAGGTATTTAACAGCATTAAACACCCCGTTATCCATTCCCTCACTTATCATGTTCTCTTGTATATAGAGTTTTAGTGTGCTTTTGCTTCCAGCTCTGTTAAATACTGGTGAAATAGCTGTCTTTAGAAGATCGAAAATATCAGGCTGCTAAGGATAGAGGCAAAAGGAACTCGGATTATATTTAACTCACTTACAAATTTGTCATTTAAACTGCTAAGGCCATTAAGTTGAAGCCACGAAATGCCCATCATTTTAATTTGGGGTTCATTTAAGCTACAACATAAAAGAACATAAAAGAAGCAATTCCCATGCTTTTCTTCATGGTATCACACAAATGCACTGCAGAACTAGCGCTAAAGGGATGCTGGAGCCAGCACCCCTTAACTTTGCTTTAATTTGCCAGAGATATAATTAAACTCAGTCTCACAGCATTAGCTTGTTCTGTGTGATGCAAAATAAATTCTGAAAATAGCATTTCTCTTTAACAAAATAATTGTAAAAGCTTAAAGGGGACTTTATAAGTAGAACAGCTGTGGTTTTGCACTTACCAGTCAGAGAACAGGAACATCCCTGTACTTCTCAGTCCTCACTGCTGGGGAAACACCCAACTTCCCTGAAAATTTGCTCAAAGTTTCTTAGGGCTTATGCTTTCCTGCCATGGGCTCTGGGAGACGTGCCGGACACCCTCGCGGTGGTGCTGCTGCTGTTCTCTAAGGCACATGGCTAGCTGCAACTCTTGCTCAATGCTTCCTCCATACATCAGTGCATGGGATGGACTATTTCTGCAGAGCCCTTTGGATGGTCAAAGAAGGTCCCTTAAAGGTGGAGCTGAATTATTTACATATCAGTTACAGGACACTTCAGCACGATGCAAACAACTCAGTAAGAAGCCAGCCAAAAAAAATGAAAGGATTATTGCATATTATCTTAGTCTCTCCCCAAGGGAAGAACAAGTCTCTTACCCACCTGTCTTCATGACAGAGGATGTACTTTAGTTCAGCTGAGACAAGAACACTGTTTCATGTGTTGCTGTTTCCAGGCTTCAGCCACTGAGAAGGCTTTCAAGAACAGCTGGCTGCCTCCAGCCCAGGCTACAGGAAAAAGTCAACTTGGGGCACCTTCTTTGCAGCCTGCTTTCAGTTCTGCAGAGGGTGGCTGGAGAACTAACCTTGTCCCACTCATACACAGGCTTTTTCTCCTCCTTGTTATCCACAGTGTGAAGAGGACACGTCTCCGCCCATACTTCTGCCACCTCTCCTGAAAAGAAGACACAAGAATTAACAGTTTCTTTGGTGGACAAGGACCAGCACCTGTGGCTACCATATGCAAATCTGCACTTATCACACAACTGGGTCCTTCCAGGCAGCCATATTAAAAGTTCTACCTGGAGCAGCACCAATGTCCCAGGCAACATCTGCCTATGCAGCTTTTTTTGCCAGCGGCACTGCTTTTAACATATGCCCTTAGAAGTTGAATGTATTTGCATAATTCCCTGCTTTGGTGTTCTTCTTTTCTGCTCTGAATTGGATAGTTTTGAAACTATTCCTGAGATAAGCAATTCCCCAGTCATCATTTAATAAGAAATTATTTTAATAAAGGCATTGCTCCAACTCTGCAGAGATCCTGTAAAATTATAGGAAAAAAAGTGATAGTTGTTGCTACATCCTGAAGCACTTCTTAGTGTCATGTGCTGTCGATACTAGATGCACGCTCAGCTCTGACAGACATTGGAGGCTGCAAACATCATTCAGTACTTACAGAAAAGTGCCAGTAGCTTTTATTGCAATGAATCTTCTGATCACATTAAAACTTTTCTCCTTATGTGGATCATTTTTTAATTAAATTTAAAATAAAGTAATTGCCCACTTCAGTTAAGGTTCTCTGGGGGACACTTACAATAACCATGATTATCTAACATGGGGATTGCCATATGCAGTATTCCAGACTGATCCACAATGGGACACATTAAAAATCAAAAGCCAAGGAGATACCAGTACTGGCTCTGCCAATTTAACATCTTGAAAAGACTATTTAGAAACTTTTAAAGGGGTAATGAGACGTGTATTATGGCTGGTGAAATAAAAGCTAATAGAAATTGTTAGATGGGAGAAGGAAAAAACAGTCTGGCGGCAGCATATGAATCACAGCTATAGCAAAGAGCTAGACCAGATGCAAGATCACCAGTTTCTTGCTCCCACCTTGTACCAAAATCTTTCTACCAGATAACAGCAGCTGTCACAGAGGCCTCCTTGCTAGGAGCACTGCAATGACAGGCAGAGTGGGCAGAGCTAGGACTGACCTGTGGTTTGCAGTGCCTGTGAAGCCGGGCTGCTGCATGCTCGGAAGATCTGGGAACAGACAAGGTTTTCACAAGGCCCAGGAAAGGAAGCTGAACAGGGTGTTACATAAGAATGAACTGGAGCCCCTTATAACTTGGCAAGATAAGGGCCTAGGATCAACCGTTGCTCTCCAGAGGATATATACCATAAGCTGGCTTAATTCTTCATTTCCTTGCTATTTGTCAAAAATGTTGCCTGTGTAATCGATCCACAGCACCATCACTGATGCAGAACAGTCAAAAAAAGCAGAGCTAACAGTACCAGCGCCGAAAGTGACTCCTTAAAAATGAACAGAACACGTGGCCTCTTATTTCGTCAGTGCATATCCTTCTTTCTTATTAATATTACCATGACACACACACACAATGTGGCTAGATGGTCCTACCACCGGATACAGGATTTTGGGAGCAAGGAATACAACTATAATTGTTTTGCTGTTATTATGTGTTCCTGACACAGAGTAGCTATGGGGAAGGAGCTTCCCAATGACATGAAATACAAGGCTGGCTTCACTTCAGCATCTACAACACCTCTTCTGCACTGGTATCATCTCATTGATACCCACAGTGAATAACCAAGTTATCCCGGTTCAGGTAACAGTGGATTGTGCAGATCACTCACACGTGCTCAGCAGCATATCCCATGTCCTGCTTGGTATTCACGTGCTATCCAGGGCAGAGAAGCACAAAGCAGATTTGTCAGGACTAAATGTAACTTCCTCCCATGACTAACCATCCTTAGCACCAATTCCACTAAAGGCTGTTTCACGCTGAAGGGCTTCCCACAGCTCACGGAGGTACAATCACACTCATACATAGTCCAGCATGTATAAGCACATGCTCACTTTTCTGGGGTTTCTGCATGTGAAGAAATTAGCACCCATGTGCACAAACAGACCTGAAATAAAGTGATATGCTGCTTAATGGGAGAGGTCATTTGGGTCCTGACACCTTCTCTGCTTATCTTGTTAAACCACAGAGGTTTCCATCTCTATTAGAGAGGCTTGTGCAATAGCATCAAGCTGTAAGTAAAGAATCTGTAAGGCATTTAGGGAAGCAATTCTTCTGCTCCTAATCCTGCCAACACCAATTGCAGATAAAGAACAGCAGTTTCTATTGGAACAGATCTGGTTATTACTGTAGCAAACGGGAGGGAGGATAAGAAGGGAGGGAGGGAGGGAGCAGAGCGCTACCCAAGCGGGGGGTGCAAGCTTTCACTGTGACTCATGGGGTTTTCAGAGAAAAAAAAGGAAATTACACCGTCCAAATTTTTTCAGAGCGGTGCTTTATATTACAGCACCAGGCTGTTAGGAGCATACAGAGCAGGACAGAAATGAGCTGTGCCTCTTCCAGGCAACAATTAAACGGGCGGGTTGTCACCCCGAGTTAGAACAGTGCAACTAATACAGTTGAGAACGGCACAGGCTCGGGACCTCTTCCCACAGAAAAGGAGGTGAAGTAGAAAGATGGTATTCCTAAAATCTTTCAAATCCTGGAGACCAGCAGAAAATGTAATGGTATCAGACACCTATAGCTGCTGGTAGATTAGAATAAAAAAGCCCAAGAAGTTGTATATAGTACAAGACATTAGAAATCACCAGAAGTAAAATACAGAAATAGAGGAATTTTACAAGTACTTAACCTGTTGTGTTAGTTTTTTACTTAACCTGCTGCATTAGTTTTGTTTCAAAAGAAATTTAACATTATTATTTAATTTTCAATTCGTCTTACTTTTCTATTCGTTCTGTTTGAAACATAGTCTAAACAAAGTACTTTTCACTTATTTGAACAGGTAAAGAGACTGTAATCAAGAACTGTAACCTTGCTGCACAGTGCTTTCACTCCCTCCTGTAAAACACCAGACCTGTTATATAATTATTATATATCTATTAATAATTTCTGTGGGTTGATCTAAAAGCAGGGGAAAAGGAATCATTCTCAAATTATGTGGGCATCCACTTTCCACAGACATCTGCTTAATTTCTCCAAATGCCTGCTGGTTTCAGCTCAGTTAAATTAGAGGAGACTTTCTCACCAGGCACAGAACAACTCAGCATCCTCCACGCTATTCATCCTACAAACACAAACACTTTTGCCACCTACATATGCAGTGTTGCGCTTAATATGCGAATGCGATCATATGTAGAGCAGGATAGAAATACGTTGCACAGGTAGTGAAAATAGCTTCTCTTGCTAAAACTGTAATAGAAAAAAATGCTTAACAAAGAGGTCTGATTCTGCAAACACGCGTGTGTTCAATAGTCCCACTGAAATCAGTAGCACTTCTCATGGATGTAAAATTGAACACTTGTGCTTGTGCCTTTGGAGCCCAAACACACAAACATTTTATGCCATCTAATATTGTACTAATATGGAAATTAGTCTGGAAAGCACCAGGGGATATTAAGCTTTTATTATATCTAACATATGGAAAACATTTTATTATATGAGATGTGACAATCATTTTAACTGGATACAATCAAATGAAAAATCCCATATGTGTCTGAAAACTGCACCAACTGTAATTACAAATAGGAACGAAGAACATTAAAAATAAGAGGCTGGCAAAAATTATTGTTTTCCTCCATTTTGCTGGCTTTTCAGTTCAGACAACGTTTGCTCAGCAAGGAAAGCTCTTGCTCAGAAAACAGGCCTGCTCCCTTGCTAGTGTGCTTAAAATGCTCTGTATAAGAAGAAACTTTGTAAACTCCAGATATGCAAGATAACTAATGGTCCATCGAAACCATGATTTTGCAATCAAAATTCATTCTGACAGAGGCCTTGGTTATTTTGTAATGAATGTACTGTCTCTTCTGTCTTTGCCCTATTCCCTCAGTCCAAATAATATAAAAAATCTAGCTGAGACCGGCTGGGATCAAAGGCAACAAGCTTATTCTAATGGTAACTCTGTGGAATATGTATTTCATACGTGTTCAGCGCAGAGGAGTGTCACACCACAGAGCGCAGCAGGGGTGCGTCCCCGGTTACTGCCGCCTCAGACCGCGGCAGCGAAGAGCGAGGGCGTGGGAAGCGCAGCTCACGCGCAGCCTGCGCAGCTCCTGCGTACGCACCGCCACCAGCCTGGCACAGCGGCTTTGCTCCCGCCCGGGCGCAGCAACAGCGCAGCCGTTAAGGCAGTGAACAGAAGGAGGACAACTGAAAAAATGGGAAATGCAGTTAATTTGAGGGCTTAGTAATGGAACAGACAGCCGAGCTCAAAGAAACGGTGACACTGTAGCAGGCCGTACGTATTCCCCATTGCGTTCCCCAGGAAGGCAGGCAGTAACAGAGTCCCCGCTGAGAAGAACCCGCCGTCTAGGAGAACGGAGGCCAGTGTGCTTTCATACAGCTGCCACGCACACGAGGCAGGAGTTTGAAGGTGGCAGTCTGCTTCACTCTGTATGACCCAGTATTCACATTAAAACAGGATACAAGGTTTGTACAAGCAGGGGCATTCGGTGCGCTGTGCTTGTATTCATTTCGGAGGTTCTCTTCCCTTGCCGCTGTGCTGAGTTCCCTTTCTGCCCTGAGAGAGAGGAGCTATCTCCGCTGAACAGTCCCAGCTCTCAGCCTCTCCTCATATGACAGATGCTCCAGTCCCTTAACCATCTTTGTGGCCCTTTGCTGGACCCGCTCCAGCAGCTCCACGTCTCTTTTACACTGGGGAGTCCAGCACTGGACCCAGCACTCCAGATGTGGCCTCACCCTGGCTGAGTCCAGGGGAACGATCACCTCCCTCGTATTTCTGGCAGTGCTCTGCCTAGTGCAGCCCGGACACCACTGACCTGCTTTGCCGCAAGGGCGCATTGCTGGCTGTTACGGTGAACTTGTCCCCATGGACCTGTGCATGTCCAGTTTGTTTCAGCGTTCCCTAACCTGATCCTCCTCCAGCAAGGAGAAGGCTTCCTTGCTCCAGACTTCCCCGCGGGTCACAGGGACCCGGGATTCCCGAAGGCCGGTTTTACCAGTGAACACTGAGGCAAAGGAGGCATTCAGGACCTCTGCCTTTTCTGTATCCTGTGCCACCAGGGCCCTTGCATTTTCTGCGGCCTGCCTTTTGGTGCTTATGTATTTGTAGAAGTTTGTCTTGTTGCCCTTGACATCCCCTGCCAGATTCAGCTCCAGGTGGGCTTTAGCTCTCCTAACCTCAACCCCGTTCCTGCGTGCTCAGACAGTGCCTCTGTATTCCCCCTGGGTCACCGGTCCCTCTTTCAAGTGGAGCAGGGGCCTTCCTCGTGGTGTCAGAAGTCACCAGCTTCCAGCCCTTGCCATCAAGGGAGTTTCCACGTTCTGACCTAACAGGCACTGACTCTGCCCGCCCCTCCGCGACAGCTGGTTCAGGCTCCTGAAGCTGCACAGTCTCCGAGAAGAGCTGGTCGGTCTCTCTCTTATCCTCTGTGATGCTGCGCAATCTGCTGACCTTCCCCTGCAGCTCCTTCGACTTGGCAGCACAACTCCTCCCTCACCGCATACCTCCTGCGGGCAAAAAGAGCATCAGCCGCAGCAAGAGGCCCCCGGGGTTTCCTGCAGCCCAGCACTCGCAGAGCTGCACCATCCTTCCGCGGCGCCGTCTGGGTCAAAGCCCCTGCTGCTGCAGGGACAGTTGCTCCACGGCTGTTGGGGCCTGTGCCCCGCGGCGCGTTGCTGCCACAGCTGAACACACGTATGCTGGTCGGAGCAGTGCGGAAAGGCCCTTTTTCAGGCCCTTCTGCGTGAACTGCTGTGCCAACGGCTGCATCTGTTAGCTGCTTCTGTGAGCTGTGCTTTAAATTAAAGACGTGCCGTGGGGAAATCGTTATGCGAAACCCCCACACCAAATGCTTCCAGACTGTGTCTATGCTGAAGGCCTGAACTTTACTTCCACAAAACCCCTGACTCCAGGGGAAGCACGTCCTTTCTGCTAACACCTTATGGGTGAGTTCCTCCCTCCTAACTTTTGCTGTTTGGGCTCCAAGAATTACCAGTGGCCAGAGACAGGCACCTCCGTGAAGGCTTATCCCACCTAGCTCATTCCTGCTCCGTCGGCAGAGGAAGCCGGCTGAGCCCACGCTCCTATCGAGGCAGCCCGCTGGCTGCACCCCCACTCAGACCGTGTGCTGAGTGCTCAGAGAGGCGCAGTCTGGAGGTAGCATCATCTCTACAGTCGCAAGTGGGCTTCCCCCACCAAAAAAAATCAATTGAGATACAAATCTCATTTCGGTTCTGATATTCTTGATTGCTGCTTGCAGAAAAATAAAAACAATTGTGTTACAGAACTGTCAGTCAGCCCCACTTCTTATATTCACTAAAGCAAAAATAAGACCATTTTAAAAACAAAAAAATGGCAGGTTCTTCATCTTTATTCAGCACTGCTGCCTTTTCACCCTCCTTCACAAAACTGCTTCTTCATGTAACCAAGTAATTAATGTTGGAAGACTATTAGCCACCCTAATGCATGGTGATTTATCAGTGGTGATAGGACGTTATCCCAGTCTGACCCTGTAAGAGGAAGGCACCGAGTCTCTTGTGAAATTAATAGCAACAAGGTCAGATCCTAGAAGGCCTGCAGAACTTTGCCAGGACTAAGCCAGTCCCAAAATAACTTCAAATCGTTTTTAAAGGACACAGAAAAGCTTTTTTTTTTTTTTTTTTTTTTTTTTTTTTTTTTTTGCAGCCAAAGCATCAAGACCTGGAAGGGACACAGGAGGATTCTTTAAGGAAGATGTCACCCCTGTCTCCAATGGCTCTTTGAGAACACGCATGGAGCCGCACTGATGGCATCTAGCAGAGCTTCTTCCAGCCCTTCTCAGCTCAGTTGATTAACTAATCAGCAAAGAAAGCTCGCTTGCGATTTATGAGTGTGCATCTCCACGTTCACTTCTGGTATGTGTAATAGCACATTGACACTAACAAATTGACACCAGAGAGCTTTGTTGGGATAGCACTGCTCATCAGTGCTTGTTGCCTCTAACATAACAGCAACAAACCCATCTTCAGACTGCTGAGAAACACGCAGTACAGCTTTTTTCACGCAGGCTGATGGAAAACAGAAGGACTGAGAGTGCACCAGTAGACATGACTGCATTCCAGATTCTTCGGCTGGGCTTGGAGCAGAAGCTGTGGAATGATACAGGAAGAAATATTTCCAGGACTCAAGAACTAATTTGCAACTTCGTATCTGCTGTATCTTTCTTGAGGTCAGATGTGCAAATATCCCCACTTCACTTTCTTGTGTCTCCTCTGTGGAAGAACAAGGATGTTTTGTACCCAAGCCAAAAGAACAGAAAATTGAGCTTCACACACAGTTTCAGGTTCAAATCTCCAAGAAGGCCGCAGCTAAAACAAAAAGCTAGGGGGTAATGTTATGATTCTGACTGCTGTGACGCTGATGCTCAGATAATCACTTCTCTTACTGGAGTGTGCACTGTAGGACCTTTCTCAAAGGGAAGTTCTTAAGAAGTGGATTATGTATTTTAGTCTAGCTATTCTTTCCTTATGACTGAGTCTTCCAAAGAAGATAGACTGCTGAGTCTTCCAAAGAAGATAGACTGAACAGTGGAAATGTGAAGCTTTGCTCGGATATGCTTTATTTCATTCTCTAGCAGGTCTAGGTGCTATAGTCCTACATTTAACATCAGGGCTCTGCATGCACCTAGTGAATACATGCTGCTCACAGCAAAGAAATAGTATAGCCAGTTGTCTGCTTGCTTTGGACCCTGGGAAGTGTACTGTGAAAGGCCAGACAGAGGCAAGGCTGCCCTCCATCTCAGCTAGGAGAGGGTGTCACCACACGACAGGCAGATCTCAGTGCAGGCAATACATGATTATTGACAGAACTCACCAGTAGATGCTTCTCTTGTGAAATGTGCTACAGACCTGGTGACATGGCCAATGCCAACGGTGGCTGCATCACCGCAGAGACCTAAAACATGCAGCGAGTGTGAGAGCACGGCTGTCCTACCAGAAAGGGAATGCCCTGCCGTTTTACCATCATGGGTGGATACCAGTGAGATGGTCACAAGGCAAAGCTGCTGTTCTTCAAAAAGCGCCCACAAAACTCCAAATCAATAATGATCAAATAAAGATAAAGCCACTGTTGCACTTTTATTTTGGGGGTGGAAGGAGAGTTGAAAAACTTAAAAGGAAAAAAATGATTCTGAAGAACGATACTGTGGCAATAGATACCTGAAATGCTAACGATTTGCCACTTACTGTAAACACAGGATGGCTGAGCAACAGCCTCGGAGTTAATTTATTCCCAACTCATCACCTCTTCATGTATTTCCCAGGGGGAAAAATTATCACTGAACTGTAAGAATGAAAACAAGTATTAAACTGCAGAAAAGGGTTTATGACCCTCACAGTTGGAAAACCAATAAACTTCAGAAAGACACTTTTAGCTTTAGACAGTCTCAACTGAGAATCTTTACTTCTCTGTCCATTTTGCAAAGTAACTTCACGAAAAAAATATTAGATTTCAAATGTTTTAGGACAATGTCATTGACAGGCCAGTTAGCTCTGCTGCCTATTGCTGTATGCACCAGCGTTAGAAAGCCTGACCGAGAGCACCCCAGGGTCTCCTTCCCTACCTGCATTAAGGAAATAAACTGATCTACATTTAAGTTAATCTCTGTTCTATGCAATGACTCTGTTCTGAAGAGCAGCACCTACAGATACTGATGTTCCTGAAGGATACTCTGTTCATTCAGACACGACTTTCAGATTACAAGATAAAGAATAACTAATATATTGTCCAAAAGAAACTGAAATGGTGCCTCCATCAAGAGAACAAACCACATGCATTAAAACAGTCTCATCTGGGGATCATGCACCAAAGATATTAAATCCAGTATGGCATTACATTTCCTGTCTGACCTGATAAATAGGTCTCCTTCTACCTTTAATCTGCAGGAGAATTAAAGTCTCCAAGCTACCTGTACTACCACAAATAAATTACATGTTTATTTTAACTCCTTTGAACGTTCCCCTCTGACAAATTCTGAATGTATAAATAATCTCGAAAGTCTTGCAGGAAGATAAACAGTCATGTTTTAATAACAGTAATTCACAAAGCAAACCTGACAGTTGGGTTTAAATGGAAATGCAGCATCACTCTGCCGAAAGAGAGAAAGACAGAATATGAGAAGCATCGCGCTGATGATGCTCTAAGCAAGCGAGGTTCAGGGAGCACAGCGTGTACGCGGAGATCTCTGCATACAGTTTACAGGAGCAGTCCCGGAGGAGGCTCTCTAGGCAGCTCCTCGTCATGTCAAAGGCTCTGCATTTCAGCTCAAGGGCAGAGCACCATGGCATGGATTGCACCACCTTGTATCAGAGCAAACTTGCAAAAACTAACACGCCACTAACACGGCTTGAAGGCATGATTCATACGGCGTTCTCTTGGGAAACACCACCACCCCCAAAATGACAACGCTGTCCTTACCTCATTGATGATGCCACAGCCTCGACTAGAAGGAAACAGAAAAGCAGAGAAAGAAACTCCCTTCCTGGCCTCAAGCCCCTCCTTTGTGTGTGGAAGGAGAGTTAGGGCCAACCTGGTCCAAAGGATCATTTTTTTCTTGCATTAGAAGATGCAAGGTAGCACACCCACTGGGATAATCCTAAAACATTTTCCCCCTATGCTGGCTGAACCAGGAACTTGAGTCCCAAAACAAGACCATCCTGATAGGGGACACAGACCCTCAAAACCCAATCCTGCAGCAAGGCTGGCTCTTCTAGGAGACTGAGTACCATCTACTAGCGGAAGACAGGAGCATGTTGCAAAGCAATACACATACAAAGTTCCTTCCTTTCCTCCTTCCTTTCCCAGCTTCCTCACAACAGCTCTTTCCTGGTTTTGCACTTGAAGGTAGGATCAGAATGGACCTGACCATTGTAAATCCACGTAATTCACTTTTCAAAGGCACTAAAGCCAAGGCGTGGGCAGAAGCACAAGGCCTTCAGGAAGTGCTGCTATTCAGCACAGATCAGGGCTGCTGGCTGCTCCTTTCTCCCGTAAGTTCCCACTCCTGCGGAGCACAGGGGCCCTGCTGTGCTCCATAAAGGGGGCTGCACAGCAGGGAAAGGCACTATCCTGCTCCCTGTTTGCGTGCTGGTCACCCAGCTCCTGTAACAGTCTTTGGGCAGTGTGAGCTGCCCTCGAGCTGGGCCACACAACACAGGAGATTTCAAAGTAACTTTCACAACTTTCAGGCCACTACCGTTTTGCCAGGTCTGAGCAAGTCTTTCCAAGCGCGCTGAATGTCCTGAGCTGCCCCACCAGCAAGTAAACCTGGGGGCTCCAGAGCTGTCAGGCACGCACCACTGCCCTCTGCTATACGAAATCATTGCTCCCCAGCCGAGACCAGTAACTGTGGGAACTGAAGATACCCAGCAACACACAAGAGATGCTCAGACTTACAAGGGCAGGGGGAGCCAAACAGTTGTTTCTGGCAGAATCCAGCTGTTTGCAGAGTCAGTTTTCCCTGTCCTTGGTCTCGAGCCCCAGCCCTCCTTTCTCCCTTCCAGCTCTGAACACCTTCTGACCAGCTGAAACCAACTTTTATGTTCAGTGAGGAGTTAATCCACAGGCACTAAAAAAATCAAGCCTTGACTTTACGAACAAATAAAAAGCATCTATCTTTCACTGGCAATGAAGCTAGTTTATCTTAATGACTGAGTTTTAACAACAGTTATTAGACCTGAAACTAACAGTATTACATAACTCTGTTGCCTTTTACTTCTGTTTTTGAACCATCAAATGGCAGAAGGAGAAATGAAAACAGCAGAAAAGAAAAACTCTACCAAGGACATAATGGTCCGTTAAGCAAAATTTTAAACCAACTTGTCTTTGGTTCTCTTGCTCAAATGCAATTCTTTTCCCTCCAGGCTGTTATTAACACTTTTATAATGAGTAACTAAAATAAAACTCAAGTGAATAAATACGCTTAAGGCATTTTGTTGTTTCTGCAATTAGAGGTAAACTGACACAGTAAAGCTAAAAGCATTTGGGAAATGATATTCACAGAAACCATCATAACTACAGTAGTCCTAGGGCTGCTCTCAGAAACTGTAACAAATGCTACAAAGGAGCCAGATCTCTGTCATTAGCCAGCTGCAAAGGCCAATTTATCACGTGCTCTGGCACTGTGCAGCACGGCAAAATTTAATTGTGAAGAGCATCTAAGTTCTGCAAAGTCTTGTATGGGCAGCAGTATTCACAACTTTCCATGCAGTTTAAAAAACAAACAAACTTCTTTATCCCTCAGAAGGGGAAGACAAGCATGTGCTCAGGTGAGAGTAAAAGCAGAGCGAGCCCATTAATTAGGCCACATGAGCTGCCCAGGTAAAATCCTTTCAAAGACCTCTCCAACCCACTGTTCCTAGCACCTTTGGTTGAGGTTGGCAGGCACCTCTGAAGGTCATCTAGTCCAACCACTCTGCTCAAGCAGGGTCACCTAGAGCACTATAACTGTTCATTACAGCAAAACCCAAAGGGAGTTTTTTTCTGGGAAGAAAGGATGGTAGACAAAGGGCAAGTAACAGGCAGCCCGGCTTTATAAAACATAATTTTCTTCTGTGACAGGGTAACAGGAGGCAGTAAATGCCATTTATTTTGACTTTAATAATACTTCTGATGCTCTCTTGCATGATATTCTCAGAGCAAGCTAGGAAAACATGGCCTAAACGAAACTAAAAGGAGGGAGGAAGCCAGAACATCACGTTGAAAGAATGGTTATCCATGATCCCCGGGGGCAGGCTGAGTGTGCTTCTCCTGGGATCTTTCCGTGTCTGATATTTGACACATGACCTGGATGTGATTAAGAAAGCTTGTGTAGGAAATGTACGGTTGAGACCAATCTGGGAAGAGTCTGTAACCACCTTGGCCAACCAGACATAGAATTCAAGAGGACCATGACACCTGGAGAACAGATTTGGACAGGGGGAGGGGCAGGAAACCACATTGAAACTAAAGAAGGAGAAATGCAAAATATTCCACAAAGCAGGAGTATAGGCTGCTACAAAACAGGCCAGAGGGGAAAATTGGCTAGACAGAAGCTCTTCAGAAAAGAGCTGGGTTTATAGTGGTTTGCAAGTGGACTGCAACACTAGTTAGCAATTCCAAGGCATTGTGAAAAAATGCAAATGTCAAACTACAATGCATAAATCCTATTCCTTTCTGCATCTTTCTCTCTCCGCATGGTGACACCATGCTAAGCACCAGCTTCTACAGGTGGCTTTCTTTGGTACTTTGGTACTTTCTTACTTGATTTTCCACCATGATTATTGATCAACTTGTCCAAAAAAACTTCCATCCGATAGGCATGAACCGGTTATTATAGCTGCTGTATGCACTGGACTTCTGTACTTGTTTCTGTTTTCTGGAAGACAAGACATTCAGGAGCAAAGCCCACCTGAACCTCTACATTTCTAACGTATGTTGATGATTGACTGATTGCCTCTATAGTAATTTGGCTTGTTCTTGCATTTCATAGCCTTTGCATACATTTCCTTACAGCAAAATGCTGTCGAGGAAATTAGAGAGCTGCTTGCTCCTTTTCTCTGTCAGATTCTGATCTTCAGTTCTTGCATTCTGGCTTCTTTTCCCTTTGCCCTTAGCAAATCAAACACATTTTCAATTTCTACAGTAATTTCTCTTCAGAGCAGAAAGTAATTGATCAGGAAGCCATTTCCAAACGTGTCTCACAGACAGTGTAATCTGATAAGCACATTTGCTCGTCCCAGCTGATGGACATGCACAGAAGATCTCCCCGCACTAACAGGACAGGCTGAAAGCTCTAGGCAAAGCTGGTTAATTATTATGGTCAGCTTCATCTCCGAGTAACTTCAGCTTGATTGAAAGCAGAATCACAACCTTCACAGGAAGCGATCCTGTGACATGTTCAAGCTAGGAAAGGTAGAACCCAAATCGTGTTCACACAGGATCAGGTTCTTGTGCCACTTTTCTTACTGGCAAGGAGCTTTCATCCTCTCCTTCGCACTTTAGCCAAGTGCCTGAAAATCTCACAACCTTTCACAGGCTGAGTCCTGCATGACTTACTGCAAACGGAGATATGAAGCCACCAATTAAAGCCTCAATCCATGAAATGACTCAGCGACTACTGCCCCTGCTTGGGGCACTCCTTGCCACTGTACCACGGTGGCTCTCGCTAACGCCCACAGCCCCAAGAGTACCGCAGGATGAAGAGCACTGCCCTTTTGCACTGAAGAAGGATGAAGATGCTCCTAAGTAAGACATGGTGTGTGACACACAGCTGGCAGGGAACACGCACGCATGACCTCTGCCATCCTCCACTAGTCCAGCTGCTGCACCCGCCGCTGGCAGCAACTGCCTTCAGTGAGGGTGACCCTCAATCCAGGCCTAGTCAGACAGAGGCAGCTGGCCTAGACTTTCCTTCACTTCGTATGACGCTCTTTTAGCGACAGTGTATCCCAAGCATAAAACACCATGGGTTAAAAAAAAAAAAAAAATACCCACACTTTCAGGTTTATAGCACCACCCCGGCCCCATCCGTCCCTCTGCCCTGCCCTGCCCTGCCAGCAGGACAAGGGAAACATGTTGCATTCCTCTGATTTTAGGCCTGATCCACCAGGCTTACAGCTTGCAGGGCTCTCTTTAAACAAGCAGCTTAGAAGCAGAAGATGCAGAAGGAGTCCGGCCACAGGAGCAAAGCGCCCAGCACACATTACTGCACCTTCCTGGGATGTCTCATAACCTCAATGTCAGAAGAAGGGCTTAGGCACTTCATCCCTGGGAAGCAGCCTTCCAGGATATGATCTTGTTGAGCTGAACAACACTTCCCATCCAGGTGTCTGGGAGGTAGCTCAGTACAGCCACAGCTCAACCTCCCGGACTCCAACCTGTGCACAAACAGCAGCTTCTCATTCTGTCAGAGAAACCGGGAGCAGAAACAGGAAACCAGCTGAATGCAGGTGACAAGGCCACAGTCAGGAAAGAAAGTCTAAGTGGCTTCAAAAAGCAAATTAGATAAATCAACAGAAGGAAAAAAACCATGAAGAACTATTAAATGCAAAGATACCACTGCCAATTCAGAAGGTCCCTAAGCTGTAACTTGCTGGAGACTAAAAGAATACACTGCAAAACTATTGCTACAGGCCTTCCCTGTTCTTATACTCTTCCCCAGGCACCTCTGCGAGTCTCCATCACAGGCGGGACACTGGGCTGTGCGCACTTTTGGGCTGACTCAGTGCAGCTGCTCCGGAGTTCGCCGGAGCAAAAGGGAAGTGCTGTGCTGCAACGGCTGGGACAGCAGCATTGATACGCTCGTTGTACAGATCCAGGGAAGGAAATGTCACCCCATCTTCCCTGCCAGTCTCCTAGTGAGAATACAAAGATAGAGCAGTAATTGGTGTACGTTGCTGCAAGATTAATGACCACTTTAAACATCTAATGACACTGCATTTTATGCTATGTTCTGATGGACGTAATCCATTCATGATCCACACACAAGCTGTTTTATAAATCGGTCACAGTAATGAAAGGCAATCATTGACAATAAATGTATTATTATTTTTAGTACTAATGCATTACGGCACTTTAATCCAAGAAAATCCTGGTTTCGTCACTTATAAACGAAATGTCTATCCCTCTTTGCAATGGTAAAACATCATTTTAGTCTGAAATACGTCAAAAGCTCTATATTTTTCTACTTACGGTGTTTTTATTGCCAGGTAGTTTACTTATAACATGGTTCCTTCAGATATTACTGAAAAGTACACAGAAAATATCTGGATTCATGTTCAACAGCTCAAAATATTCATTGCATATAGAAAGCTCGTTTCATTTTAGGCTTTGAACCTACATATATATATTATCACACCACTTCCATGAATTGTGACTCGATCAGGCTGCAGATAATACACACCGAGACCATGTTTGCAGAATGCCACTGCTAATTTAAATTTCCTGAGCAGCAAAGTCATCGTCTTTTCCAGAGGCAACTCTGAGAATGACTTTGCTGCCTATCACCTCTGGGTTTGAACTTGCAAGTCACTAAGCAGACTGAGATAAAAATTGATGCAAATAGGCTTAAAAACATCACACCAGATCATTGAAAGAGGCACAGAATGAAGAACTGAGTATCCTCTTCCCATTCAACAGCATTTTATGAGTTTCCATAAGCGAACGAAACGATTCACCATGCTCCTGGCAGCACAATGGCCAGGCTGAAGCCTGTGTCACTGGATCTAACAGCAACTCTAGAGCACGAGAAAGCAGCTGGCCTGTATCTCTCCTTACAAGTAAGTTTGGTTCGTTGCCTGTTGTAGACTGTCTCCCCGAACAGCGATGCACGGGGCATGAGAAAGCACTCACTCTGCAAGTGAAAGTGCTGTGGTGCTGACTGGAAGGTGCCGGAGGGTGATGCACACACGCTGCGCCTGCAGCACCTGCTTCTGCTGGGGCAGGATGGCAGGGACGGCTCAGCGTGACGGGCAGGATCTGCATTTCCAGATGCCACCTGCATTGCCAGGCCACCTGTACAGGGTACTCCAGTCACACGGCTGCAAGTCTGCAAGGGAGCTGAGAAAAGACGCCCCTTGCTGCTGCAGAGACACAATATTACAGTCTCATGTGATGTGACATAGCAGCTGACACATTTTATTTGGTGTGTCATACCCTCGCTTGTGGAGGCTAACAAATGAAATCACAGCTGTCATCCATTCAAATTAAAAATAAATCACTCGGCTGACCCTCTAACCCAAGCTGACAAGTCCTTCCCCCACCCCATGGCAGCCTGTTTGCTCTCAGCTTCCACTCCTCTGTTATTATCCGCACTTTAATTTATTTTCCAGTTCTCGCCAGGCAGAGCCGTCTCCACTTGCCGGGGAGTGGCTCCCGCTCGCTGGGAGGGCGGCGGTGCTCACAGGCCGCGAGAGCTGCGGCCGCCCCGGCGGCTCCGCGGGGACGTTTGGGGAGAATGAGGGAGATCCGTGAAGGGATCCACCAGAGCCAGCTGAGCCCAAGCGCAGTTCCTATTCAGAAGGAAAACGTGTGTGGTAGTGACTGGAGACCCCCTTCTGCTGGGGATGGGGGCACGCGTCTGTCGGCCTGACCTGATGCCTTGGGAGGTTTGGCTTTTGCTAGGGACCAGGATCTGTGATGCTGCCGAGGCCTGTCTGATGTGCAGGGGTGCAGCTCATCCAGAACTCCTGTTTCCAAGCAAACTGCTGTTAAGATGTTTGGCAATATAAAATTGCTTTCAAGTGCACTATTTAGCAAATAGCCTTGCCTAGAAGAGTTGAAAGAACTGGCAATGTGTAGTAATCTATGTCCTGTTCTTTTAGGGGGTGAGTAATAAGGGAGGTATTTTACCTGGAGAGCAGGAGAAAAAAGGGACTGTGCGCTGTGCACCTCCATCGTCTGTCTTTGGCTTCAAAGCACTCAGCTGGCTGAAAGCTCCAAAAGCAACATATAATGAAGCCCCTTAATCACAAAAGTAATCATGAGATGGCTGCGTTACACTACCCTCTCCAGATTATTAATGGTGAGAGGACATTGAAGACTGAGGTGCAACAAAGGTTTAAAATCCTTCCAAAAGGTCTCTTTGTCCACTATTTCTTCTGCCCTGCACTCTGCTATCGAGGCCGAGGAGTAGCAGAAGCAAAGCAGTTGTTCACTATTTGCAGCCAGTCCAGAAGCAGTGCACAGTCTGCATCTCCCCTCTGCTGCACATCTCATCTTTAAAGAGCCGCACGTGCAGAATTAAAATCTTGTTTATTAAAGAGCAACATGGTTTTGATCTCCAGAATGGATCCCAAACTCGCTTAAGCTTTAGGCTGTCCTAAGAGGTGCCAGGTACGCAGAGATGGAGTTTCAGCCCCACACAGTCGCTCTCACCCACACCGACGGCTGCGAGCAAATGGTCAGCCCTGGCGCACAGCATCCGCGCTGCCCTCCCGGCAGCGAGCTCTGCACTTGCTGCACTCGCGGGTGCCGACCCAAGCAAGGGCCCCTTCGGCACCGCACTGTCCCACGCGCAGTCGGCAACGCAGGGAACTGTTTACTTTGCTTCTGCTCCCGGGCCACGAGGAAAAGAACATCAGTTGGATCATCTATACTGAAAACTCAACTTTCAGTAAACAAAATACTAATTATAAGAAACTGTAGATGAGATTAACATAGCCCTCACTTAAGAACCAGCACACAGAAATCTATGCTAATTAATGCTAATTGGCAGCTGCAGCACAAAGTGGGGCAGGAGAAGGCAAAAACGTGTTTGCAAGTCACTTGGCTCTGCCGTGGCGGCTGCTGTCGGGCTCTGTGTAGAGGTGCCAGCAGCCTTTGACAAAGAGAAGAAGTATTTGGCACTGCGACGCGAACAGGGAAGTCAAAACAAACTCAAAGTCTTTATCCTGACTGCTTTTGCTTTTCTTTTTTTTTAATGAAAAATATTTTTGAAAAACAGTTTTCGGGAAACTGATTCTTCTATGTGGAAAATGCTAATTCGAAAACCACAGCACGCCGGTGGAGCGTGTCAGACAAAATCTTAATACTTGTAACTATAAATGCTGCTCCAGAACCCTGGCACAGTATCCAAGTATGTACTACTGCCACCTCCACTATACGCCAGGCTTTAAGCCAACCTGTATCTCCTACACTGTCCCGCATATGGGGGGTGGGGAGCACGAAATCCCAAGCAGAGGAGTGCGCGATGCCTCACGGGAGATGCAGTGCATCCTACATCCTGCCCTGAAGAGCTAGCATGGCACAAGGCCCCTGCCAACATTTCCAGCTTTAGCCAGATGTTTTCAGTTTTCAGTTTTTGCCAGAAAGTCAAGGTTATCACCTGCCTACAAGAAGTCCACCAAGGAATTCCAGGCAATTTCAAACTATGCCGTGGACTTCAAGTGCACTAGGTGAAACAAGTGGAACAGGGAATCCATCACAATCTATCGCGCTGCATTTAGATTGCTGCAGCTTAGGAAAATGCTTATGGCTGGTGTTGATTTTAAAGCCTGATCCTTCCTGGGATGATCACTGTAATGCTTTTCCCACAATGGAACAGGCTGAGAGGCCCATTTTTGCAGGACAAATCCATGCCATACCCTGCCTGGGGAAAGCATTTGCATCAAGATCCACATGAGAAGCTGACATATATTATCCCGCCTGCTTTTTGATGCTAATACAAATGGAAGAACAGCAACTATTTTCTGTCCCTTCCAAGGCCTCATTATTGCTGTTATTGGCATTATTCCTGCCAACAGGTGCTTGGCATTGAACAGGACACAAAACGAAGACTGTTTTTCACCACCAGCTGCTACTGAGGGTAATTACAGGAGAGCAGTTATGGGATGCCCTATTCTTATGCTTCCTCTGGCTGCGCAGAGAAGTCCCGAGAACTGCTTGCTCCGTATGTTCACATGACTCCCACATCCACGAGTGGAGGGACACGCAGGACTGGAGAGACTTCTCCTTGTCCAGCCCAGCAAGAGTGCTGTGTCCCTAACCCTCTTACTGACCCTACACTAACTCACTACACCCTAACACTGATGGTACCACACCTAGGGGTCCTCAGTGCCTCTGGAAAGCAGCTGATGGCACAGTAAACCCAGGACGTGTGTGTGCCGTGATTGCTTAACTGCAGCTGCACAAGCAGTGCTGCTGCTACAGCACAGCTGCACACGGACTAGACTCTTAACTGCCACCAGCAGAACTAGGTGGCAAAAAGAGTCTTTGTTTTGTGTCCCGTTCAGTGCTGAGCAGGAACAGCGCTGATAGCACTGCAATACTGCAGCCTTTGGAGAGGACAGAAAATGGATGTTTCTTCCATTTGTATCAGCATCGCAGAGCAGGCGGGATGAGATGTGTCAGCTCAGCTCACCGCGTGGTGCTGCACTCCCCCAGCAGGTTATCCTCTGTTTACCTAGGCAAACCTGCTTGAGCGATGGGAGCTTTGTCTCTCCATGGCCCGCAGGAATTGACCAGCAGCTAATAAATGTCAGCCTGGCTCCTAGGTTCAGATATGCTAAATTATCTTACTGCCATTACAGAACGCTTTTGCTGACACTTTGTCAGGGTCCTGAGGGCACTAACAGGCCTTAATGGACCTGACCAGCCTCACTTAGGGCCTCCACCCACACACCTTGTCCATGGAGGAGCCCATTTAAGCTCAGCCTTGGGCCTTCAGTCCCTGCCTGAGCTACCCTGTAGGTGTGCTGGGCCCCTGCCCCTGCCCATCCAGACCCCAACCTGCAGACTGACACCCCAGCCTGACCTTGCCCCTGCCTGCTCACCATGGACCTGCCTGGCCATCTGACCCTGACCTGCGGACTGACTTTCTGGCTTGGCCTCAGACCTGTCTCATTGCCACAAACTTGCCTGGTGATCTTCTCTCTTGGTTGAACCTGGCCATGAACTCTACCATCTGCCCTGCTTGCCTCACCCCAGGTACCGCGGGGCTGGGCACGGCTGCAAGGCCCCTGCCCTGCCGGCTGCGTCACCCCCTCGGCTCCCTGCCCCTTAGAGGGTAGCCAGTCTGCCCTGTCCCTGATGTGCTCTGTGCGTGTCCCTGTGCCCAACGTGTGCTACTCCATCCAAATTCTCAAGCAGAAACTTCAACCTTCCAAAAATCAAACTTCCAAATCCCTCTGAAGCAAGCAGAAAATCTCCCATTAGTATGAATTGGCTCTGCATCCCTGTTTTGGTCCTGAATCCCTTTGAGATCACAAGTCAATCCACACTTAAAACACTTGTCTCCCTGTATCAAATGGAAATAATGTCCCAGTGTTCCAGCATAATACAGGTGCAATGTGAGAATTAGCTCTATAGCACATTCTGCTAAGCTCTGGGCTATTTCTCACTCTCCTACCAAAGCGGGAGAAACTTTAGCATACAGAAACATGATTATTCATATTTAACTTGCGAATCTCTTCCTGCTTGAGCACAGAATGAAGGAGTCCTGCTGCCCCAGGGCAAGGAACTGCTTTTTTCTAACACTCTTCCATGCAGGGTTTTCATATTTCCTCTTTGCTGTGACATATTTATGCAGTAGCTGCACAAATGGCTCCTTCAGACTGTGGTGAACAAATCCCAGATTGTAATCTATGTGGAAAGTCTCATCTGGGCACGTCCTAGGCTGATGTCTGTGTCAATTGGGGGTGACAGTGAAGTCCTGAGGGTTTCACAGATTCCCTGACCGTCTTGGCCTGCAGTTAGAGACTGTCAGCTTTTTTTAATTTTATTTTTTCATCCCCGTAACTGTGTGCTCTGCACCCTGACTACAGAGCTGGGAAACGATCTCAGGGCTACCATCACACACAGTTCAGAGCACCCCTGGGGACCCTGCGAGGAGTCACTGCCACATACCAGCATGGTCTCAGGGTTGTGCCACATCTGTCCCCTCCCCTCCTTGTCGGGGGCTCTGCAGCCAGAGCCAGGACACGGGGCACTCGCTCCTCTCTTGAGCACCGGTGCTAACACAGCCGGTCCGGCCAGGCAGCCCCAGAGACTGGGAGTAAATACTGGCGTGCCTTCCCAGCCGAAGTGACATTTCAGTATCCTGATAGGATTTCCAGTAAACATGTAATTGCTACGGAAGAAGGCACAGGGCCAGTCTGCAGGTTGGCCATGAACAACAGAAACTGCTTTTAGGATACGAAGTTTGGAACTTGGGGGCCACGGTCAGGCAGGCCAAAAATCAGTGCAGGGAGCAGACCTGAGAGGGGACTTTGGGCCTCTGCTATCAATGCTACTGCATTTGATAGGAAAGAAGGCAGCAGACAACCAAGCAGGCAGAATCAGCATCTGGAGCAATTCAATTTGAAATTAATTACATAAGTGATGTAATGAGAAAAGATTAGCTAAATTAGTGCTTCTGTGTGAACTCAGAATGCAGATAGCACAACCAAAGCCTCTGCATTAACACCCCCATTACTGCACACAGGATCTCCTGTGGTGTATTTGGTGACTGAGATATTTCAAGTTTTAAACAAAGATAAATTGAGGTCTGCAGCATTAGCTCTTTTCCCCTAGTTAAGCTCCTGCCAGAATACCCGATGGCATCTCCTTGACACCAAGCCCGTCAGTGCCAGTCACGGCAGAGCTCTACCTCAACACGGCTGAAGCGTCATCTCAAGCTGACACAGCCGCATAATGGCTGACCTTGGGCTGCATCTGAAGAAAATGAATTAGCTTACGGAGGTAGTCAAGTGGAAAGCTGAGACTATCATTTTCCAAAGATATTCAAGGTAAAAAGCCTCAGGGACAACCTTCTGTCAGTTTCTGAGACTTGATTAACTGCCTTAATTCGGCATGATTAATGGCTTTCAAACCTCAGGAGTCCCAAGTCTCTCAGCACGTTGCATTACCGGAGTGTCTTTAAAAAAGCCTTTCTCCAAAGCACCCCAGGAGCTGTTCAAGAGCCAGAGCCACAGGTGCCCCTGACTGAACATCTGACTCCTGTGCCTCCTCGTGCTCCAACACACGTCTGGAGGAGGACCTTCCTCCTCCCGTCCCACCCGCATAACACACAGAAAGGGTTGCAGAGGGATCATGCTTGGCATCAGTCAGGAAACACCGTTTTCCTGCAGTGACTGGACAGCAGCTGTCTCGCCCACTGACATCCCAAAGGGAAACGATGTCTGCTGGAAAAATGACTAGTGACAAACTCCACAACGGATCCCAGCTTTGACATATCCAACACTTTTCTCTGAGAGCATTTGCAAGCCAAACAGCTGATCCATCTATCACGTATCAGAGCAGCACATGCACAGCAGGATCACACAGCTGCGCAGCAGAGCCGAGGCAAGGAATGAAAAGGTAGGTGCTGGCCCAGCTATTTCCCCTAAGAGAACGGAAGGGACCCTCCTAAGAGAGGCCAGGATTGGGAAAAATGCCCAAGACCTGCAGGCATAGGAGCTGACCAGTGGAACTTCTGGCCTACAGTGAACAGAGAAAGGGATGGGCCAGACTAGAGAAAAAAATGTGAGTTTACAGACTCAGGGTTACCACTGCAGAAACACCAGAGAGAATCACAGAAGTGGGGCTCGAAGAGACCTCTGAAGGCCTCTAGTCCTACCTGGCACTTGAAGTGAGACTGTCACCAACACTAGACCAAGTCAGCCATTCCTTTGTCCAACTGAGTGGGGAGGGGAGGGGAGAGAGCTCTTTTTTTCAAGGTTCAGTTCTGCTCAGATGTGCAGGGYACTGCAAATGCTGCTGCCTCACCACAGACAGGCTCTGGGCAGTGAGGACAGCCACTGCCAGCTACAGCAGAGAAGATAGGGCTCTTGCTTTCCTCCATTTTGCTGATTTTTCATCTCATGTGTGATGGATCTAGAACTGGGAGACCTGGCTTCATTGCACCTAACTTCAGGCACTTCACTGAACTACCCCTCCGTCGGGGTTGTCACGGCAGGCTCCCTCAAGGCATACCAAGGTGATTCAGACCATAGGGGCCAGCTGCTCTGTGCAGGGACCACTTTCTCTGCACCCAAAGAAAGCCCAGCTGCTCCCCTACCTGTGGGCCTTGGTTAGCTACCTAGACTTCATGGCATGAATCTGCGTCTCAGGTCTCTGGGGCAGGGACTTGCTTCTTACCTCCTGTGTGAATGCAGCAAGTAGCATAGTGGGTGCCTGACTCCTGCCTAGGACTGAAACGCAACAATAACACGTGTGATAAATACCAGTGCTTGGGGCCAGATTCAGAAAGGCTCCAGTATCGCAATGTGGAAAACTTACGTGCTGAGTTTCAGAGTTGCAATTCAGGATGCTGAGCTAGGCCCCTAAACTCTCTACATATGTGATAGGGGAGATGGAGGCACCTCATAATGAGGTCTGCTGCACCCAGCGCAGTAGGATGGCTGGAGGAACAGTGTTCACACCATCTGACATGGTGCTTACCCAAGAAGACTAGATTCGTCTATCAGTGGAAACAGTCTGGCCTCTACTCCCTCTTCACCAGGCAGCGGAGGCCAAGGTCCCCAAGGCGGGCACCCTCCCAGCCTCGATGGGACGAATGCTTCCTTCTGCCTGAATCAAGTCAGCCAGTAGAAATGCCGACCTCAGCGTTTCCCTCTCCCAAAGAGAAGAGCTTGCTGGACTTCGGTGGATAACCACAAGCCAGAGTTCAGGGATGCTGCGACTTCCTGCTTCATCGGCTGCTTCCAGAGCATCCCTCTGTATCTCAGAGAGCAGGTCTCTGTCCTGTTTTAGGGACACCTGTGCTCCTCTACTCTCCAATGGAAACGGCTGTAGACTCTGAACTGTGTTGTGTGTGTGTTAAGTGTTCAGAGTATGTCTGTATTTCTGGTTCCCTCTGAGAATTTATGAGGTCGTTTAGTGGTCTTGGCAGGGATTTTTGTGATTGCTCTGCTGACACTTTAATTCTGCTTATGGTGCTCTTTAGAACCCCAAATGGTGTCTCAGGTCTCACCCTTGACACTTGTACAAGCGAGTTTTGGCACAGAACAGCATGGATGTTGGAAAGAAGCCTTAAGAAAATGATCAAAACCCTGCTGATTAAGGTTGCTGTCCATGTGAGTTGTGCAATAACATAGCCAGCCAAAACCACTTCATTTCCTTCAATGATCACTAGAAGATGCTTCCCAGGGGTCAGCAGCGAAGGGGAGCCCAGGAAATACACTTCAGTCCTGAAACCAAAGCAGTGGCCCAAACGCGAAGGGAAGGAGACTAATATAAAAAGAAGGAAAGAAGTATTGGCCTCATAACACCATTTTATTGTGCCATATCAGCATGTATTCTCCCAATGAATAATGTTTGTTTCTCAGCTCAAAAATACAGAACATGGTAAATATGGCGATGTTGAACAACTGGATTTACTATTACAAAAAATTAAATTAGTGTATTGAAAAAGAATGAAGTGGTAAGTACACATGCACACAAGCCTCATACAAGACATCAGTAAAACACTGGTAGCACTTTTCAAAAACACTTTTCAAAGGTTAAAACAGTAGAGCCCCCAGTAAAAACGTACGGTATTTTATCCAGCACAAGGTTCATAATGGACAAAAAATTAATTCCATTTCTGCTCTTGTTAATAAAATGCAAGAACTGTATATCCACAAGTTCTACAAATAAACTACAAAGACTGACTTGCTTCTACAGTACTTAATAGTAGGATATTGCCTAAGAGAGTTGTGTGGGCAGTCAGTGACTTTGAGAAGTCTATGTGAAGAGAATACAATACAGGTTGATTTTCTTCTCCAGAGGTGGGGTTCTGAGCAAGGTTATCACGTCAAATATACAGTACAGCTGCAATTTTCTGATTTGTATTATGGAAAGTTAGAGTATAGCTCAAATGAACTGAACTGAGTTACACATGGATTGGGTTATTATTTTTATTTATTTATATTTATACTGAAAATGAAAGTGCTGCACGGATCAATAGAGTTTGTACTTTCAGAGTGAAACACAAAACCTGTAGAAATGAATGCTGAACTTTTTTGGGCACCCACTTTCACACTTATTTATTTGTACATTTTCCATTAAATGCCTCAGAGCTTTTGCTTTTAAATGAATCACTGTTGACTACAGCAAGAGGTAAATAGTTCCTGTTAACAGAGGCAACAGCTCATCTCCATAGTGCTTCACTCTGGGCACTTGCTGGACTATTCCCCCTTGTCCCCTTGCTCCGAGGCAGGCAGAACTCCTGGCACACTTGGAAGAGGAGTCTGAAGCTGAATTTGCTGTCCTGCCATGGGTGCTCCCTCCCCAGGAGCCCCGAGCCCGTGTCCGGCCCTGCTCACTGCACCGTGCAGACGAGCTCCTCCCAACACCCCTGATGGAGTTCAGCCCTGGCCCTGGATTCCCATTGCAAGATACAGAGTTGGTGACTTGAAAATTATGGAGCTATGACAAAAAATTCACTCAACTAATAACAAAAATGTTCTTTACATCCCTATCAAAAAAACACTTCTGACACACACCAGTACTAACTTAACGAACAGATGTAATTATATGAGGGCGAGGGGGAGAATACATTTGATAAAAAGCAGACACTATTATATCTAAGTGAAGTTGCATGGTGTTCCCCATTATAATCCCTTGTTTCCATTGCTTATACCTTGGACAAACTTCAGGCATCTCAGTTTACATTTTCCATGCTAGGGCAGTCCCAAGCTGATCTTTTCAGAACATCTCCACTGCAATGAGTAAGGCCTTTTTAACAACAATAGCAGAGAAAAACTGTTGCTGTGTCTGCCTTAAATTCATTTTGCAGAAGGCTCTGCCCCAGGGCAGAGGAAAATCCATCCAGATTTAGCCAAATAAAATGTGAAAAAGTGCAGTTAGCACATTCTTCCTAGAAATTCTCTGCTGGTGGCAGTCTGCAGTCTCCAGAGACTCCCCCTGCCCTAGGCATGCTCCCACGGGAAGCTGCGGCTCGGGGCTGCTGCAGGCTGGCCTCTGAGCGGTGGCCAGGGAGCGTCCCTCCTGTGCTCCCAGGGACCGCCCCGAGGGAAACTGCCAACGCAAGTGCCAAGGGGTCAAGGAGGGAACTTTGTAGGGCTTAAAGTTTTGATTTATGGCAGAAGCGGGACAAGGAGACAATGAGGGAAATGTAAGGAGAAGACAGACGTGCAGCGGAGGGAGACTGGGAACCAGCAGGTGGGGAAGTCTGGGAAGGAAGATCTGGGAGCCAACTGGGAATGGGCAGGTGGAGACTAGAAAGAAGGGCAGCTATGGAGAAGTTTGAGACAGAAAAGTACATCTGAGAGGCAGCTTGCAAGCTGGAGCCAGTACAGGTAAGAGCAAAGGCCCAAGTTCTGGCTGGGGAGTTGGGATGACAAGGATGGAAACTGGCAGAGAAATGAGGAAATAGGGCTGAGAAACCTGAAAAGGTTAATTTATAGAAAAGTGTGGGGACTCGAATGATAAAGAAGGACAAAGAAAGGCAGAGAGGAGTCAAAAGAAGGTCATGATTGTGGGGGGAAAAGAGCAGTGCTTACTGGACCACAGTCCCCACCCTGGAACAGAACGCAGGATCCCTGCACCTCGCTATTTGTCGGCATCCCCCAGCACAGTGCATGTGCTGCTCCCTGTAAGTGCTGGTGTGCCAACCACCCTTCTGCTCCCCTAGCTCTGCTAGCAACAGAGATCTGCGCAGGGGTCTAAAGGTCTCAGCCGGACTGCATCATTTACAAAAAAGGGTGTATCACAGCGTGTCTCACACCCTGGTGTGTTCAGAGGGAAGCCGTCCAGTGACCATCAAAGCTGTTTGAGCAGATGCCAGAGACCTGTGCAGAGGCTGACAAGGCCACAAGGCTATGGGTGTCAATGGGACAACTGAATTTACTTTTTCCACAAACTCAGAAACTATTAAAGAAACTTTAGTAAGGTCGTAAATCCAGTGTTGAAATTTGAGGATAAAGATTGGTCTCATGTAACTTTCCTTAGACCCTTGTTGCATATGTAATATATCGATTGATGGATTAGGATTGTAGGATAATTCAGGTGGGAGGGGACCTCAGGAGGTCTCTAGCCCAACCTCCTGCTCAAAGCAGGTTCAGCTGTGAGGTCAGACCAGGTTGCACAGGACTTTAGCCAGTCTGATCTTGAAAACCTTCAAGGATGGAGATCCTACAAAATCTCTGGGCAACCTGTTCCACTGCTGGACTGTCCTCATGGAGAAAAAGCTTCTCCTTATACCCTTATACTCTAATGTTTCAACTCATGCTGTTTGCCTCTCCTCCCCCCACCAGGACCACTATAAAGAGCCTTGCTCCACCTCCCTGATGACCTCCTTGTAAGAATGGGCAGGATGCTTCCAGGTCTCCCCAAAGATGTCTCATCTCCAGGCTGAACAAGTCCCACTCTCTCAGGCTCTCTTCACCGGGCAAGTTCTCCAGCCCCAATGGTCTCTGTGGCCTCCACTGAATTTGTCCCAATTGGCTGAGGTCTGTCCTGTGCTGGGGCCCAAAACAGGACGCAGCATCTAGATGTGGTCTAACGAGTGCTGAGCAGAGAGGGATGATTACCTCTCTCCATCTCCTGGCTGCGCCCCTATTCATACAGCCCAGGATGCTGTTGGCCTCTTTTGCTGCCAGGGCATGATGCCGGCCTGTGTCCCGCCTGCTGCTCACCGAGAGCCCCAGGGCCTTTTCTCCAGAGCTGCCAGGCAGGCCTAGACTGTCATTGCCATGTCTCTGCCTTCTCGGGGACAGGAATGGGCATAAAGATGTCAAACAGGACAGGTCCATCCAGACTGTAATGTCCAAACTTGGATACAAGAATATTATGGGAGACAGTTTCAAAAGCATGGCTAAAGTCAAGACAAATGCCATCCACTGCTCTCCCTTTCTCTGCAAATCCAGTCATTTTACTGTAGAAGGCAATCAGGTTGATCGGGCATAATGACACCTTCTCTTTCATGTGCCCAGAAATGTGCTCCAAGAGGACTCGCTCCATGATTTTACCAGTGACAGAAGCGAGCCTGACTCGCCTGTAGTTCCCTGGGTTGTTCTTTCAGCATTTTTTAAGATGTTGGTATAACATCTGTCTTTCTCCAGATGTCAGGGAACTCCCCTGATCTCCACAACCTGTCAAAGATGATAGAGAGCAGCCTTGCAAGGACATCATCCAGTTCTCTCAGCACCCCTGGATGCATCCTGTCTGGTCTCATGGATCTGCATAGGCCAAGTTTTCACAAGCAATCCCCGATTCAATCCTTCTCCACTGCTGGTAGTTTTTCTCCTCCTTTAACCCTTTCACTATGAGCGGAGGCCCATGAGACCTTGTTGGTAAAGACAGGGGCAAAGAAGGCATTGAGTACCTCAGCCTCATCTGTCTCTGCTGTCACTAAATCACCCACCCCACTTGGCCATTGGCTCACGTTTTCCTTATTCAGCCTTTTACTACCATCCCTACATGCCCAGGCAATGTTTCTAAATTGCTCCTCAGTAGCCTGACCCTGCTTCTACCTCCTGTATACTGCCTTTTTTGCACAGGAGCTCTGTCCTGGCTTCCCTGCTTAGCCACACTGGTCTCCTGATGTATCTGCTTGTTTTCCGAGTATTGGGATAGGCGGTTTTGGGCTTGGAAGGTGCTGTCCTTAAAGGCCTGCCAGCCTCCCTGGACTCCTTTGCCCTTCAGAGCTGTGTCCCAGGGTACCCTCCCTACTAGTTTCCTAAACAAACTGAAATCTTCTCTCCTGAAGTGCAGGGTCTGTATTCTGCTACTATTTCCTCACTCTCCTCAGGATTTTGAATGTTTCATGTCAGTACAGACAAGGCTACCATTGACTACCACATCCACACTAGCAGTAGCTGAGCTCTGTAATACCCTGGTCATAATCTGCAAGGCTGGGCAGAGTGAGACTTGCACTACCACATCAGTGGCTTTAATATGCGTAAAGAAATAGCCTTTAATGACATTATCACCTTTCTTCTTGCATAAGGTCGAGACTTTGCAGTGTTAAAACTGCAAGGAGTGAATGTTGTTGTGTTGCATTCATCTCAAGATCTACTTACTCAATTTTGCTAAAATGCAAAACAGAAAACCACAGAAACACAAACCAGAGTTGAACGTGTGTGGACTCTGTAAAATGCCATTGCCTCTCCAATTTCCACACACAAAGTTAAAAAGTCCATTTCCTCTCTGCTGGCTGTCCAAACTTTGCCTGGGGTTTGCGAGGCAAGCTAAGTTCTTCTTGACTCATGCATCTGCAGGGAACCATGACTGCAAGTCAAATTCTGCTCTGTTTCACAAGCAAACTCCCAGCAGCCTTTGGAGACACCAGCAGAAGCTGAGACAACACCGATCCTGCACTGCCTGCTCCAGAAAGGTTATTTGCAGCTGCTTCTGCCTGATTGCATCTCAGAAAACAGTAACCACGAACTCTTTCTGCAGGTCCTACAACGGGAATGCTACACATCAGCAGGAAAACGGCACTTAGTGGACATCCAGAAAAATAAAGCTGCTTTCCCCCTACAGCCTATTGCTGACCACAGCACTGCCTGCAGCCTCGCTAAATTAGTCACATCAACAGCTCCAGCTCCTGCAAGGAGAGATGGTAAACTCCTGCTGTCTTAGGGCACTTTCTAATTTTGGAATGTCAGCTCCAATCCAACACTGTCTCTTAAAACCAGCAAGACAAATGTTAACCCTTAGGTTTGCTGAGGCTTATTCCATTTAGTTTGGAGTGAAACGGGAATGTTCAGCATATCTCACAACAGCCAGGAAAAGAAGCATTTTAATGCATTCAGCTGTAAACCTGCTTCCCAAGCAAGTGGAAAACAAAGGCATCCCCAAATAATGAATGACAAAATGAAGATGATCAGTGTGGCATGGTGGGGAAAGGCAGTCATGTGTGTTGCCACTGGTTTAGCAGATGACTTTGGGAAGGTCACTCGTATCCCTCTAGCTTAGTCTCCTCATCTAAACAATACTGAAAAAAAAAAAGGAATAGTAGTACTGAACTCACTTGTAATGTGCTTTGTGAATTACGGATGGTAAGTACTGTACAGATTGAGGAATTTCTGTATTATAGGGCTCCTGCCACAAAAAAATGCTCATTATTTTGTGCCACTGCCAAAATCATTCTTCTTTTCCCATCCAGCATTGATCTTACTGAGTCAGAAATGACTGTCCATTCAGTTTAGAGTTATCACATGCTTTTTATGTCCATTGCACTTCTTTCTGATCCTTGCACTGTTATGAGTTTTAGTGCCAGTCCCAATTAAATTCATTTTACAATATATATTTATCTTCTCAATTTTAATAGAAGAATTTGGAAACCTACTGGACACTTAAAATAACAATACTATTTCTTCTTTATGGCACTAGAATGGCTTCTTTGCCTGTTCTCCCTGAGAACAGAGTCAGTAGAGGCAGCACCCCAGCTTGCAAAAGAATTCATTCTTTACACACTGATTGCACACAAAACCATTCAGGAGTTTGGCATCTAACAAGCTGTCATTTTGTCACACTACTGACTGCTAATTACATTTGTAAATCCTTACATGGGGGTGGAGGGGCAACTGAATATACCATGAAATTTACCTTGTCTCCCCTGTAGTGAGTGAAGTATGAAGACATCACTTTATCTGACTGCAATTTCATGAACTACAGCAAGAGCCGGTGAGAAATTCCTCAGTAATATTACTTTTCACTAATCACAGAGGGCTTCTTAACTTTGTTACAAGACAGACTGTAGAAAAGCTGTCCTGAATGCCCCAGAATGTACGGCTGGCAACACAGACAGTCTTTCTGCCTAGAAGAGCACGAATGTTGCTTCCAAATTGAACAGTTTTTGCATTGCTCTCGCTTTGCTCTTTCCTCTCCACACCTTAAGTATATCCATGTCTCTTATTTCCTAATAACTGCTTCTGCAGCTGTTTCCTGGTCTCAAAAGTCACAAACATACTTGTGATATTGTTGCCATTTCTTACAGGAATCCCAAATGATTTGGGGAGGGAGAATACACTGAGGATGAGCAGAACTCAGGGAGGAAATGATATCCTTAGCATGCCAGATGCCACTATGAATAAAGATCTTGGATGAGAAGGTATCATTAATACAGCTCAGGTGATGTTGCCTATGGAGGTGTGCCAGCAGCAGGGGAATGGTTTTCTTTGCTGAGGAGAAGATAGGAAGAGTTAACAAGAGATCTTGGGGAAATGGTTTTCAGCACTGCTTTAGAAAGTCTGCAATAGGCTGTCCCGACGTTCAGATGCACAGGTCAGAGGAATTGTAACTCTGGGAACCCAAGTGGATAAATTAAAAGAAGGAACTTGTCCTATCATCGTTACTTCATTCCAAAACACGCTTATTTTCATCACAGCGATGATTCAGCTCAGCGTTCTGCTGCACCGATGGCTATAAACACATAAAGACAGCCCCAATGGACAGGAGTAAGGAAGTGACTCTTGCACCCATTTTACAGAAAGAACTGAGGCACCAAGTAAGGAATCATCTGAAAGACACTTGCTTTTATGCATGAGGTTACTGCCTCTGCCTTATAGGATTGCTGACATGCATAAAGAGAGAGAACAAGCTGGCAGATTTCTGCTTCCTGAGCTCTGTTTCTACTGCTTCTTGGGTTCTGAAGGAATACTGCGAAGGTAAGCTGAGTAAGGGCATGGGTAGGGGGGTGAAATTGAGATTTCAAAGTTCTTCAAAGCACTAATTTTAGAGAAAGGCATGTACCATCAAGTTAGACGTTCTGAGATCCTTCGCAGTTGCAAGGGAAGGTAGCTGTTTCCCCACTTTAAGTGACAAATTGTGAGGAAAGATATCTTACACGGGAAGCTCTGCTCTCAGAAGGAAAACACAGAGATTCTCATCTGTCAGCTATCAATCAAATGATAGTTCACGCCTTAACTGCACAAGAAGAGATGATTCTGAGTAACTGAAAGGACACCATCAAGCAAGTTTTAGCATCTATGGAAATTAAGGCCTTCTTCCTTACTGCAAAAGACACAGCTAAAGAACACAACTACTTCCAAAAAATAATCTCTCACCACTTCCCAAAATAGAAGTCTTCAGTTCTGCAGCATCTAAAGGATTAAAATTCCAGGGTCTCTTTTTAAACCATGTTCTAATTCTTAAAAAGAAACCAGAAGAATAATCCAATAACTTTCTATAGTTTCTCTAACATTACTGGCTGTTTCTTTCCTTGGTTATCTATTCACATCCAGAGCTGATCTTGTCTGGTGAGAGGGCAAGAATCAGGAATACTCAAAAAAACCCCAAAACAGAAACACAGATCAGCTGATGGGATGAAAAGGTCTGGAATACCATTCCAGGCTACTCAGCAAGGAAATGACCCAGGACCTAAAGTGTTTGCTTTGCCCACGCTTTAGAAGAGCACTGTGCCACGGCCACTCAAGCTAGGTATCATGTATCATCTGCTTCAGAATGCACCACCTCAGCCTAATCTGTAATTTAGATAATTGCTGCTTTTTTCCATCTACCTTACTGAATAAACCCCAAATTAAACTAATAGCTGTCACTATGTTGTTCTATAACAGAAAAATACAAGGAAGCCTGAAGATTAGCCATCCGCAATGTACCTGGCTCTAGCAAGGTTCATAATTAAACACTTCTTCAGAATGCATCTTGTCAGCATTTACACAGAGACACACACATGTTAAAAAAATCTAATTTCTGCAGAGTAGCTCTATAGTAAACAATGCAACACCAAAATCGCATTTGGTATTAATCTGATTCATTATAGAATTAAAAGTGCTACATGAACAAAGGTTTTCATGTCCCAAAGTACAAAATGTTACAGCTTTCAACTGTACCCACTTTGCAAACATCTCGGACTTCATTTCAGTAAACAATAACACAAGACTAAAGCACACAGATACACTGCCAAATCATTATTTCTGTCATTATTACGGTAGAAAGTTGACACCGCTAGCTAACCTGGAGCACCAAAAGTAATGACTGTTAAACCGTGTCCAACAATAATTCTTGAGTGCAGTTCCAGGGGCTTTTGGCAGCACACTTGAAAGCAACCAGAACAATGCAGGATGATTACAAAGATGCATCATCTCTGTTGTCAGGATGTGAGCCTTATCTGCTCAACCAGCTCATCTGTTCAAAAATAATCATTGCCTCACGGATGGTTTGTATTCCTAGTGCCTGCTCTAGGAGCACACTGTCATTCAGATGCACACTCTGTCTGATGTTGGAAAATGAGATACCACTAAGTTTCACAAACACATGATGCCCAGCCAAGCTGAGGCACAGCAAACAATCCCGCCTCTGTGTCTTCGAACCAGACATTTCAGGAGAGGGAGTAGATGAAAACATCACCAAGGCAAACAGAAGTGACTTTGGAACAAGCGAAGCAATTCGAGAATTAGAGAATATAGGAGACCAGAAATGGGAGAAAAGATTGCTGTCTCCTCCCATTCAACTGACTGGAGGGACACGGAAAGGGAACCAATGTCATTAAACACTGACAATATTTGAATTGTAGTAAATTGTTATACATTGGCTCACTGCACGATCCAGGCTGACTTACAACATTCTCTGCTTGATACTGTCCCAAAAAATCTATGTAAGTTGGGCTCTGTGAGTAGAAGTCTATGTCAGTGACATCTTATTGACAGCACGCATTTTCTGTCTATCCATTCAAGTTTTAATACGGAACTGTATTATCAAAGTTCTTCTTAGCATTTGGATGGCAACACATGGGACACATGGTGTAAAACTAAGATGTTTAGAAATATCCAAACTAGCTCTGAACAAACTTTTCAGCAGAGCAAATTAGCTTCCAAAGACCTCAGTGCTAACATAGCCACCCTGTAAGGGCACCTGAGTTCTCTCATTAGAGCAGTTATCTTTGCCTGACACTGAATTACATCTCTATACCAACACCTTCTCCACCTTCCCACCTACTCTGGAAATACATTTCGTCTGAGCTCCTTCTGGCTGGGAGTGGGGAACAAAGAGGAGGGATATACTGTGCTGCTGCTGCTTCTTTTAGAAATTTAATAATAATTATTATTATTAAAAAAAGATTAAAGAATGTTTTAATCAACTTCAAACAGATGACAAATGTTGGCTTAATAAAAGTGAGTTAGGAAAGTGAAGGGGACAACAAGAATTAATTAGAGGGTGCTGAGCAAAGAAAGCAAGCCCAGAAACCAGATATTTCCTCATAATTAGTTTATAGATTTGCATTTCATCAGGACAGAAGGTTGTTCCTTCTTTACCTGTTTTTAATAAAGACAGTATCTCTGTGGTGTCACCAAACTATGGAAAGCAAAGACCGTTTGCTCTGTAATTTGGTACCGTAAACACAGCTCACAAGCCATCACTCCAACTCCTAGGATTTTCTCTTTTCAAAGCCAAGCACACCGCCTGCAGCATGCACATCTTCTGAATGCCATGACAGCGTTTGCAGTGTCTGGGTACAAACTTTACTGCAGTGACAGTAAAGAAAGAAAAAGTTGCCCAAGCCAAGCTAACAAATAAAGGAGGACGTTAATTCTGGTACTTCAGGGAGCAAGCTGATCTGTCATCAGCAGAGGAAAGAAATTTTGCCACGTGCATGATGGCAAGTGGACTGAGCTTCTTTTTTCTGTAACATCAGTAACAGACCCTGTTCTAGGTCTACGAACAGCCTCTTCCAGTACAGAAATTCCTATGCAGTTATAGCAGAAGAAGGATCAGTAACAGGCTTTGATGAAATTGCAGACTATGCACCAGTCATTCTCTCCGTGAGCTGTAACGGCCGCAGCAGCGCAGAACTCTCTCCTCTAATACGGAGCAGCAGTCCATCACAAAATATTGGCATGGGAAAACGTGTTCACAATAAAAGTGCAATTGTGTTGAGAAGTACCAGATACAAAAAAAACAGTATGGAAAGCTACACTAACTGCTTGCCATTCAGAAGTACTTGAACCCCTCTCGATAACAGGCCAATTACTTAAGCAGGGTGTCCTGGCACAGCAGCTAACTATCTACAAACAATCGGCCCAAAGTACCTAGGGACTCACCCAAATGGGCTCCAAAAGCGTAACCTGGGAAAACCTCCCACTAGTGAGCACCCGTGTCCTTTCATGGACCCTGGCTGGGTCCCACTGCCAACCTCTGTGTTGCCCTTGTGGATAACTCCAGCCAGCTCCAGCTGATCCAACCAGATCCTTGGAGTCTACTGTGGGTGCTACTAAGGGTACCTCGTTAGCACCTTTTGTTAAAAATGAATCAAGTTAAAATGTATCGCGTCAAATGTATCAATGTATCAATGTATCCAGTTATACCTGGAACTGGCCATCTCACAAACATAACGCTGTTAACAGTGACCACAACTCTGAAGCAACATAATCTAACTCTAGAATGAAGACATTCAAAAAGACACCGGAGAAAAACCGCACCAAGTAGCCATAGCAACCCACAATGGCTATCTATTTTCCTTCTGACTGTATTAGTGTTTTTCTCCCACCCTACTGATTTTCTATCATACTGTATCATCAGCGGGCCCAACAGATCTCCAGCCAGCTGAGATGCTAACATTGTTTGAAAATAATTTTATTAACAGGTTTTCTTCTTGTCATCTAGAAAGCGCAGCAGTGAACTTGGATTTTATTTTAAAGGGAGCGAGAAAGAAAGGAAAAAGATGCCACCAGGGCTCAGTCCTACTGGACAGCAAGTTGTATAATCATTTATTTGTGTTACTCTCCTCATTCAGCATTCTTACATGAAAATGACTGGCAGTTTCATTTTGCCAGGATTCCTGTGACTTGGACAGCAGTGTAGCCACCAGGCAGTTTTCAGTTTGGCCTTGTACTCAGATGCCCCGACCCCATGCAGCTACATGCTTCTCCTTTGTATGTTCTGTGACAAAGGAAGAGGCAGGTTACTCCTGTCAGGACTGGCTGCCTCCTGTAGTATCTTAATGACTTTTTTATTATTACTGTTACTATGTGGGGAAGAGGAGGCAGAGGGAAAAAGAGCAGGAGAAATTTATTGGAAATTTATAATAACGTGTATTCCCTGTCATGCTGCATTCAAGTTCTGTCAGGCAAGCACTAAATTGTGATGCTGTACAACCAGATTTAATTAAATGCAAAGAAACCAATATGCCATTTTCTATCAGTCATTTTCCGTCAGAAACATAAAGATTTTTTTAAACTTGTATCTAAAAAGCAAGCATGCTTACCCCAGCAAAAGGTATGATGTCACACACACTTAACATTAGGGGTACACTGGTGTTGCACGGAGTGCATGTCTGATACTGCGAGGGCAAACTGCCACTGTCCCTGAACCTCGTCTCACTGTAAGGGAACCTAACTCATATTAGCATAAACACAAAAGTAATCGAGCTTTTTCTATATTGCATACTTTTGCTGGAAAGGAAACCTTCCTTTTTCAGCATGGATTTGGGCTGCTTAGGTTCTGGCAAAGAAATCACCGTATCTCTACTACAAGGCGGGGTGGGGAGTGAAATTCTGCTGGAAGAAAAATAACAGCGCATACTAACTGGCTGAATGAGAAGGACACGTTAGTATGACGACTCTGTGAAACCTGTGTTAAGATATCAGAATCAAACAGAACCATGTCCCTGGCGTGTGGCCACGGCTAGGGCACGTCAGAGGGACAAGGAGAACTCCGTCAAGCAGAACCTCCAAGCAAGCTGGATGAGGAGAAGACCACTTTATCACACACTGCTGAGCATGGCACTGGATAATATGTACCAGAGGAGAAAGCTGGCTAATACCATGTCCTGAAAGGGGTCATGAACTGGGTTCAAGAGCTTGTACCGACCTTCTAACTCTTTATGACTTCAGGGGAATAGAAGCCTGGAATGTCTTTAGATTGTAACACGGGGTCATGTTAGGGAAAAGGTTAATAACTACCACCACAGAATCATAATGTTGGTGTCACTGAAAGGAGAGACTGCTATCCACAGAATACTAATTCCCTCAGATACTTTATTACTCACAGTTTCTGTGTGCAGTACCAATGGCAAGCCATCTGTATGACTCTGGGATCAAACCGCATAAAAAAAGGTATTTACATTTGCTCTACAAAGCTGCTTCATGCAGAATAAATTGCCAAAGAGCATATTAATGCATTCATTTTAAAAAGGATTGTTTGTATTCTCTTTCCTTGAAGGAACTTACATTCTCTCTCCCTTCCCTTTAAATGGCACTTTGGAATTAGTATGCCATTGTAAGGATGAAGGCCATTTGCACGAATATAAAATATTTAATTAATAAGACTCTGGAATATTTAATCATGACATTGAAATGCTAAGCACTGCATTAACATTTATTATTCTCTATAAAGGAAGGATCTCCAGCACTCTGCCTGCAACTGTTGTATAATAGCTCTTTGGAGCTTGATGCGGGTTTTTACTCTCCTTCCTAAACCAATGTTAAAAGGCCGTATTAATGCAGATTAAGCTAAATTTCATAACCACTAGAGTAACATTCCAAGAGAGAGTGAAATTACTAGGTCTTGATTTGAAAAACTGTGAGAAACATTTTTTTTACATTTCCAATTAGCAGAGCTGAGACAGCAGAGAATTATGTAAGAGTAGCTGGGTCTTTCCATTACTGGCTTTGGCCGTGATGAAGAGCTTTGAGACACCAAATACTGCGTATCTCAGTCAGAGAGGCATTGTACCAGAGATCAGCCTGCTGCATTTCATCGTGTACTTCAGGTGCAGTCCACTGGCTAGAGCATCTCCTCAGGCAGCGGCAGACTTTCCTGAAGGGGACTCTTTGTAAGCAAATATTAACTTACTGTTTATCCACTCCTGAATGTCACTTTCCCAGAGAACTTCAGCTCTGGGCAGTTTTTGTACTACAAGTAATAGTGAAGACAAGGTTAGAAGAGCAAAGAAACAAAACAACGCATGCACACACCCCACACCTGCGGGATTTTTTAAATACAGCTGCACAGAAGCTCTGCCAGCAGTTACTTGAGAAAGCGTGCAATGGCCTTCCTTTTCTCACCACAGCAGGGCTGTGTGCTCCAAAATGCCAGTGACTGATTCCTTCGTCTAACTTTATTAAGCCACCTGTCTGCCGTTCGAGTCAGGATTTTCTTCCTGACTGATGGCAAAACTGACTCTAGACCCACAGGACTGGACTGGGCACAGTTTCTCCTAAGTTCCAAGGGAGTGAAATACAACTGGAAATAAAAGGTATTACAGACAGCATTAAAGTACATTTTTTGAACAAAAACCAGATATTGCTAATAACAACAGGGCCCAGATGCCATACCAAGCATATATCTTCACTACAGAGTCACTGAAATAAAAATCAGCAATATTTCAACTTTTGTCTTGGTGAAATGAAGAACACACCAAAGAAAAGCTTGAAACAAATGGAGAATCACTGGTTTCATTCTAATGAAAGGGAAGGATAAACAACAGGTCCCAAAGGGGCAAACTTAATAAAACTGGACTGACTTCACAGCTACCAGTGAGAGGAAAGTCTGATGAGGCTAGAACCCATAATCTAGCAAGCTGAAACGCAAGTAGGGAAGTATTTACATGAGACAGTCTCTACAAAAAGGTCCTGAAAATAGAGCACCTATAATTACCACTTTGAAAATGGGTAGAAAAAATATGGACCACTCTGTATCTTGGAGGCCAAAAAATACATGGAAATGTGAGAACTGACCAAAAAAAAAAAAAAAAAAAAGGTTGGTGTAGACCTCAGAAATGGCAGCAAAACAACAGCGAGCACCTCAGATGAAGTACAGGACTAGCCTGAGATGGGGAAATGCTCACGGCCCAGTCCAGCATCAGGAAGGAATATTCTACCAGTCTCAAAGCAGCCTAGCCACACGAACATATTAATGCCAGGCCTGATCTTCCAAACCTAATTTTTTAGCAGGATTGATCCACATCAGGAGCAGTGCCACTCAGCATCCATTACCAGGCCAGCAAGGCACTGATGGATGAGAGATTTGTGCACCGCGCTCCACAGCATGACCTGGGCATACCCTCAAAGAGCTTGGCTTATTTCGGTTACAAAAATGAAGGCTGGAAGAGGGCATTTTTGTTCCATATGTTCAGGGATACAAACATCAGGGAGGGAGGACAGTTGTTTAAACTAAAAGGCAAAAATGTTTGTGCAAGAGCAAATGGTATAAAACAGCCATAAATTCAGGCTGGAAATCTGAAGATTTATAATCATGATAGCAGTGAAATTCTGCGACAGCCTCTGAGCACCAGTGACAAAAACCCCTCTGCCTTGTATTAAAATGCAGTTTGCTCAGATGGCAAGGAGAATTACATGAGAGGTACTGACTAAAAAGGCTGGCCAGGATGTGCATACCAGATTATCTTACAATAGTGCAGGCTTTAGAGAGGTCCCCACCTGGATATCAGTTCAGTGTGTGGTTACCTGTATGTTTATGGGCAGTCCCAGTGTAGCAGAATGGCTCATAGAGTTTAAGCCTGCAAACGCCAGCTTTATGCCACCATGTATAACCCAACCAATAATTCAAGCTTGCTGTCAAGAGTTTGAGGCCAGAAGGTTGGCTCCTTTTTGGATCACCAAGCAGCTCTCTCCCTTTTTACTTCAATTTTATGGTCTGAATAGAGCTATTGATTGCAAAGGTTTCTCAGCTGCCTCCCACTTTCATCCCAAGCAACCCAAAACATTTATCACTATTTTTATTCTGGAAAAGAAAGAACTAAAATTCTGTACAAAAGCAGACAGGGAAAAGGGAGTCAGAAAACCCAGTTTTTAATCCTGCCCCTGTTGCTAATCTGCCGGCTGACTCTGGGGGAATCGCTTCTTGGTCTGTGCTTCTGCTGCTGCCCTGTGCCCGCTCTGCCCCCCCAGACGGAGCTCCTCGGGGAAGGGAGCGTGTCATGCCGTAACCTTGCACAGCAGCGAAGGGGATGCTGGTTCACCAAAACACACACGCTCACTCTGAAACACCCTGGCATGAGGGGAGAGCGGTGCATGTTGCTTATCTTGACTTCAGTGTAAGGTTTTCAACACTGCCTCCGATAACATCCGCCGATAACATCAACAAGTATGGGCTAGATAAGTGGTGAGTGAGGTGGACTGAAAAGTGGCTGACCTGCGAGGTTCAGAGGGTTGTGATCAGAGGCACAAAGTCCAGTTGGAGGACTGTCACCAGTGCTGTCCCCTGGGGTCAATACTGGGGCCAATTCTGTTCAACATCTTCATTAGTGACCTGGAGAATGGGACCAAATGCACCTTCAGCAAGTTTGCACACAATGCAAAACTGGGAGGAGTGGCTGATAGACCAGATGGTTGTGCTGCTGTTCAGAGAGACCTTGCCAAACTGGAGAAATGGGCAGAGGAACCTCATGAAGTTCAACAAAGGGAAGTGCCAAGTCCTGCATCTGGGGACGAACAACCTCAGGCACCAGGACAGGCCGGGGACTGACCAGCTGGAAAGCAGCTCTGCGGAGAAGGACCTGGGGGTCCTGGAGGACAAAAAGTTGACCATGAGCCAGCAATGTGCCCTCACGGCAAAGGTGGCCAATGGCATCCTGGGCAGAGCATTGCCAGCAGGTCGAGGGAGGTGATCCTTCCTCTCTGCTCAGCGCTGGTGAGGCCACATCTGGAGTGCTGGGTCCAGTGCTGGGCTCCCCAGGACAAGACAGACATGGACACACTAGAGCAAGTCTAGTGAAGAGCCACGAAAATAATTAAGGGACTGGAGCATCTACCATACGAAGAGAGGCTGAGAGAGCTGGGACTGTTCAGCCTGCAGAAGAGAAGGCTCAGGGAGGATCTTATCAACATGGATAAATATCTGATGGGGGGAGAGTAAAGATGACGGAGTTAGACTCTTCTCAGTGGTTCCCAGGGACAGGACAAGAGGCGATGGGCAAAACTGAAATACAGGAAGTTCTGTTTAAACATAACGAAAAACTGTTTTACTCTAAGAATGATCTAACACTGCAACAAGTTCCCCAGAGAAGTGTGGAGTCTCCATCCTTGGAGATACTCAAAACCTGACTGGACACAGCCCTGAGCAACCTGCTCCGACCCTGCTTTGATCGGGGGGGGTAGACTAGATGATCTCCAGAGGTCCCCACCACCCTCAACCATTCTGTGATTTGTCAGCTCCAGGGCATGGCTCCAGTGCACACCAGAAACTGCACAGGCTGGAGTGCCCCAAGCGAGGAGCTCCAGAAACACACTGCAGCTGCTCAGGAAAAGTGATCTTCCTGCATGGAGCTGCTGGACAGCTTTTTGCAGGAGACTGAAAAAAACATGAAGTCTGGAAACCTTGAGTGTGATTTGGACCTACGCCGAATTATAAGTACCCTCAAACTTGAAAGATGTTCTTTCTCAGGCAGATGCGTGAGCAGGGCAGCACCTTTGGCAAACATCCAAGGGACTGGTAAAATGATGTACAAAAAAATGGCAACGCTATTTTTAAATTGTTGTAAGTGCTTACCAATGAATAATCTGAAGGTAGACAACATCTACTCTGCTAATGGCTTTATAATTTGTGTTGTGTTAAGAACAAGCATTAGCATCGCTAGAGATTCCTGCATTTTGTTAGATTAAAATGTCTCCTAAGTGACAAAAATAGAAAACAGCACTGAAAAACATCGCTCACTCAGACAAAACAGACATTGCTTTCCCTTTTCTAATACACAATGTATATGTTTTTTAACATTTATAGTTAACATCTATAAATACCAAAGCTATTCCACTTTGACATTATTTAAAAGCAGCTGCATATACTTTACAGGCATTAGACTGCCCAAGCATTTTGCCTGTAATTTAAATCGTTGCTGTTTAGCAAAATGCCTTTGGCAGGTTTCCCTAGAGGGCAGCCTGGAACAATGTCTGAGGAGTAGAAACTTCTCCATCCTTCCTGTGGGACAAGATCACCAAGACTCATTGCTCTGGGAGCTCCTGCCAGGACCAGCCACCAGCAGAGGACAGCACAAGAAGTGAACAGCTACCCACACCAGGCCTTGCTGGGGTCAGCGATGAGAAGCTGTTGTTACTCCTCGGCTAAGAGGGATCCAGTCACTGTTTAGAGGGGAAGGGGACATACTTGTCCTGTGCCAAACTGGAACCCATCTCACGAAGTGCTGGAGTCAAGGAGTTCTGGTCTGAACCCTCTTTCCATGCCAAAATAACAAAGTTTTCGCTGTGCCCAGAGCTTCCACTCCACAGCCCATGCCCGCTGGCTGATTGTCCCGCCAGGAGCAACGCAAAGGCTGCTAGCTCCAGCAGTAGCAGTATGTGTTACAGTTAATTCCCTGGACCTAGCTAGTTTACCTGTAAACATGCAAACATGCTTTTTGATTTCTCTTTTTTCTGAAGTGCATCTCAAGGACACCTTGGCCCCTGGCCCCAGCAGCCTGTGCTGCTCCACACCTCCCAAATCACGACGCTTTTACCCTGGTTGTGCCCCAGCCTTGCCCTCTTCCCATTGTGTTCACTCTCAGGCCTTTTCCTAACCCTTGCTGCCTTCCCTGGACACGTCGCTACCTACAGAGAGATGCAGGTGCAGAGAGGTGCCTGATGCAGCTCTGAGCCAGCAGCGGCTGTAATGCCAAGTCCCATGGGGCTTTCACAGTTCTAGGAAAGGGCTGATCAGTCAGAGAGGGTTCATCAAAGAGCCGGAAGAACCATTAAAGAATTTGGAAGTGTTCCTTAGAGTAAGAGACGTTAGGAATTCACCTGTTCAGCTTATCAAAGAAGATTAAGGAGAGACTTGATCACAGTGTACATGAATCAACATGTGAACAAAACCTGCATAGCAAACCCTCCCATACAACGGAGTAGGAAGGACTACCATCTGTGTTAGATGGACAATCAGACTGCATGACAAGAACAGCCCCTTTCAGCCCTCAGAATCCATGAAAAAATACTGCCCCATTCTTGCTCCTTAAGAGTCGAAGCCTGAAAGCTGAAGTTAGACAACTTCAGGACACAAACAGTAGGAAAATTTTTCTCTGGGGGGCAAGCAGTCACTGGAGTAGCATACCGCGGATGCGATGGAGTCCGGGAACACGAGCACTGTCCTGCAGGTCAGGCCATGGCCGACAGCGGCAGGAGGAGATGCTCTGTAGGGGGCCATTGAACCTCGTCACTGTCTGCTGTCCATCCCTCACACCCCCCAGCACGCACCACCGCTGCAGCAGGAATGTCAACAGCTAGGCCCAGCCTATTCCCCTTTGGACCAGTCTCTATCATGGGTGATTTTTAAGTTGATTAGATGTGTTTCCAAACAGATCAAGTGGAACAGATCAATGGTCTTCATTACACAAGAGACTGGACCATGTAATCAGCGTCACCCCTTTCTGCCCTTTGTCATCAGTGAAAAATATGGCCTTGCGGTAAGTGCTTCTCAGTGCCGTAACACAGCAGTTCCAGTGATCTCCCAGGGAGAAGCAAAGTGAATGCTGCAATGTTGTTACACAGCTCACACACACACAAGAGCATTCTCCGAAAACTCCCCACCCCCCCCAAACCTTTTTTGGGTATTTCTCAAGTGAAAAGAAATGATTTAAAAACACATAAACACACCCCATAACCATCATTTTCTCTCTGAGATTTCTGTAGTCTAACTAATGCCTTGGCCTACGCCACTAATGAAAACAGAAATAGTTGAACAGCCAGAGCCGGCAGCCCTTCCATCTATGCACACTTCAGGACCAGTTCTGAACAGGCAAGCTGTCTTGTGCTTCAAGAATGCACCAAGGAGGCATCACTGCATGCTCCCCTTGACATGTATTTTTTTTACCTAAGCATTCATTAATAGCTTTAGTTAGAGCAAGCATACTGCCCTACATACACCTTTGCATTGACTCAAAGTAAGGCCATTATCTCCCTCCTAAAATACTGGCCTAAGACTTCCAGGCTCGTCACAGTCTCAGGAGATCAGTCACTCAAACTCACCTGTAAGGTGGGTCATTATGTTTCTGCTCTTGTTTGGTTCAACATGGCTGGAAGCCATTTGGACTAGGTATTCACTTACTGACCTATTTGTTCAGCATTTAGGACAAATCACTACCATGGTCTCGATTTTATTACAAAAGAATACGAGAATCAAAGTTTGGTGTAGCTCAGTACTGAGCCTCAGCACTGGCTCCAATGGTGGCCTAAGCAGATGTCTTGGAAAAAGGACAAACAGAGGATCCTACCCACAACACTGTCCTAGTCCCTAGCCTTTCACATCAGGGAGTTCCTGAGCCATATAGGTTTCGATATTTGTTACTTCTGAGGTGATTTCTCTTCCATGAGCCAAAATACTGCAATACAAATAACACAGCTAGGAAATGAATATCACTGCAAAATTCTCATTCTGCAAGACAGCACCAATCATAAGCCACATGCATTTTTAAACTCTTATTTTGTGCAAGATCTTGGGACAGGTTATGACACTGCGAAGCCATCTCACCTTCTCGGGGACATAATGTCAAAGTCTATAAGCACAGTGTGTTGTCTCCTAATAAGAGCCATCATAAATCTGTCTCTCCTAAGTAATAATCAGATGTGCTTCCTTGCAGAGACAAGCAGGATCAGCTCCCAGGGAGGGAAAGCATGAGTCCATGCATAAACATTTTAAAACAAGGTGTGGGAAAAAGCAATCAGCAACTTGGGCAGTGAGAAACACAGGCTGAAAGATACCGGTCATAAAGACATGGCAGCTGCTTTCCCCCAGTCACTGACCTACCGGGTCAGTCGACACCACATGCAGTGCAGGAAGAATCCAAATCAGCTTACAGGGTGACTCAAAGGCCAAGACCGTACGCATTTGTTTTCATCCTCTACCCAAGTCCATGTTCACTAGCTGATTACAGAAAGGCCCTATTGCCACCAGCACAGCCCCCCTGTGCTTTGAACTCTTTCCTGTTTTATACCCAGCCACCGCTAGCTTGCTGTTGAATATGAATGTGGTCTTCTCTGGAATTTGGGTTGGATTTAATGACACACGTAACATATGGAAAGGCAGAATTGCTTACTGCCTCACTTTTTGTTAGAAAATCATACAATATTGGGATTTACTTGTGACTCTGCAGCAGGTGTTTATCTTTAATCTCCAGAAGCCAAACAGAGTTTGATAACAAATATTTTGTTTTAATCCAAGACTATGGAGCACTCAGTGGGCAGAACTGACCTCAAGCACAGGTAGAAACAGCTATTGCAAAGCGCCTGTACCTCAGGGAAGAGCAAGATAAAATATTGATTCATTCCTTAGAGTCAGATTTAGCCTAATCTCTTAAAAACTAGTATTTGTAAGGGTTAATCTTATTTTTTAATTAAAATGCTGTACTAATACTATAGCATTTTCTGTAGCTCAACAGGCCAGCAGACTGGTTTCCCAGTATGTTACCAAGAACGCTTCACTTAGTTACAGAAAGGTTGATTTTGGATTTCAACTTACTGGATCATGCTTTTGTTTTAATTAAAGGAAACAAGCCTATTCTAGTCTTCCTGCCACTGTTGAACAGAGAATGGCACAGACCCCACAGGAGCATATGCAATGCATCTCCTAAACCCTCCCTTTGTTCCATACCTAAACCTGGGGGCAATGTGCAAGTAAGTAGCATTGGAAGAGCACTGGTGACTAAGGTACTGCAGATAGAAGTGACTGCAATAGAGGGAGGACTTGCATTAACTTAGCAAGTACAGGTAACAACCACTGTGAAACGAGTTTTGTCATTACCCACCGTTCTCACTAGCTGGAACGCTGCAGTCGTGCCTCTGTTTAGCTGTACGTGCATGCACTGGGTGAGACAACGTAGCACCACTGCTTGGGCTGTTTCACATTGACTGCCTGCACGTTCAGCACTGTGCCCCACAGGGACCCAGGGAGAAACAGCCACGTAACTGGGACCCCCCTGTGCTGGGAGCTGTACAGAGGAAAACACAGAGACGGCTCCAGCCCATCAGAATTATTTTCAAGTCATAATATACTTTGCAACAAGCAAGCAGTTTAAGGCATTAGGATAAACCAGTGAATACTGTAGTACTCGCAGTACCCCTCAGGGCACACAACACGGGTGTCACGCTGATCATTTCACAGAACAGAGGTCAGCCACAATCTGTGCTGAAGCCGGAATACATTTGGCTTTAAGTCATGGGCCAGGCAACGAACTCCGGTAGCACAGCTACTTTGTGTGCAGCGGAGCTCCTAACAAAAGCAGAGGTTTATCCAGAGAAACATGTGGTCCATTACTCTGCTTAATTCAAGGGTTAGACTGCACTGATTTGTTTTGCCTTTCTTCCCTGTGCAAGAGCCCAAGCAGCCAGACCTTGCCTTGTCTTGGTTTCTTTTGTTTGTTTTTTTTTCCTGTCGCCTGCTCTTTATGTTGGCCTAATGAGTAGAGCAGCAAACAGGTATTTTGGAGGAAAAAGCTGCAAACCATGTGCTAAGAGCTGGAGGGGCCTGATGAGTGAGGCAATGAATGTGCCTTCCAAGATGGTCACGTAACCTCAGGGCTTGGGTCACGGACATGCCAAGAAAACAGGCCTGTTGGGTTGGTAATAGCGAGGATGGTGGGGCCATGATCCCGGTGATCACTGACTGAGCACTCCACAAGGTTAATTCCTTCCGTCAGTGAAGAGGGGAAATAAGCAGTGAGGCCTTGTATAGAAACAAGCTGCCACAGATGCTTGACCAGGAAGGAAAGCTGAAACCAGGGATGCTTGAGGAGGTTTTGAGGGCAGTACCAGGCAGAATGACTCAGAGAGGAGAGAGAAAAAAAAATACACACAGAGCATGAGGGAAGCTGCAAGATACTGGGGAAACAAACTGGGGAAGACCTAGTCCTCCTACATTCAAGGAAGGAAGGAATTGCTGTCCAAGGAACCAGGGACATGAGAACCACAATGAGACCGTCGCAGTCACTGCCTTGGTGCGGGCTGCCAGGCCCCATAATACTAAACTCAGCAGGGAAAACTCCATCGCACTCAGGAAATCCCTAGGGCTGAAAACAAGCAAAGGCCAGGAGAGTACACTTGCTAGTCCTCTCTTCCCCGAGTGTCTGCTTGTGGCCACTACTAGAGAAAAGATACTGCGCTTGAGGGAGCCTTGGTCTGACAGCAGGCAACAGCTTCCAAATATATTCTTTCCCATATACATTGATTCTATTTATTCTTCATCTGTTCCCAAGCTGATTGAAAATAAAATAATGATTAGGTTATTCAAAAATACTTTAGTAGATTCACCAGCCTGAAAAGATGGTGCCATAAAATAAAATGGAAAACAGCCAACTGAAAACAGTCATACAAAATACATGAAAAATGGAGAACAGCAAAATTAATGAAAATTACTTGAAGTGATCACTTATTAAATATGCACAAAAGATAAGGGAAATTACTGACAAAGTGAAAATAGAGAAACTCTTAACAATAAGGTAAAGGACAGTAAGATGTCTTAAAAGAACAATAACAGGGGAAATTATTGTAATAGCTTGTGTCCATTACTGGGAATGTATACTATAACAGTGTTAGAGAAAAGGATTTAACAAGTACTTTTCTTCTGTACTTGTAAAGATACTGAATGGCGTATTCATGTTTTACAGTAATAATGAAACAATTTTTATTCAAAAATTACTATTTAACTAAGTAGGTTATCAAACAACCACAACAAAGTTAATCACAGACAACCTGCAATAAACTTTAAAGCACTTTTGGTAAGCAATTTTTTTAAAGCAATTCATTGGCTAATTACATAAGTGTTTAACAGGTCTTGGCACCCACGGGAAATCATAGAGGAGCAGAGGCCTGGAGAACCTGAGCGCTGTGATTATGTACTTGATCCGGCGGGAGCCGGATGACCCAGAGCGCTCGAGTGGTTATGGTGGTAGACCTGGCAGGCAAAATCAGACACAGTGATGCAGTAAGGACGGCAGCATTCATTAACAGGATGTCGTGAAATTCATTGGGTTTTATAAAAACTGTACCTGAATAAGGCAAGTACCTTATAGAAACATCTTATGCCAGAACTGCATTTCTTAACCAAACTGGTGATTCACAAAGTAGCACCAAGCAACTGAGCACATGCAGAGAAAGACACTCCCAATAAGGGCAGGAAAGTCTCACTGCTTCTGTACAAGCAAAGAGCTGATCTCATTAGAGAAGAACCGAGTACAGCTCTAATCATCTGCTTCAAAAACAAACTCAGAGGCAAACTGGGCAGCAGCGAAGTAGCATGGCTCAGTGCTTTCAGCTGAGACAATCTGTGACTGCTCTCTGTAGGTACACAAGGGAGAAAGTAACAGTGAAAGGAAAGAATTCAGTAAGCTAAAGGACAGGACTGGCACAAGAACAAAAAGCTATAAATTTGTCATGAATAAATTTAAACTGGAAACAAGAAGGCAGTGTCATTAGAGAAGAAAGATTATGGAATACACTCCTGTAACAACAGTAGCTGGTAAAATACGCAGCTAGTTTTACAAGTAAGCTCAGTTTATAAAAATAGTTGAGATAGAACCGAAATCTACTATTCTACCTCTCTTCCAAGTCCACATTCCTAAGGAAGGGTTATGGCCGATGCTCAGTGAGCTGAATTGCCCAAGAGAGGAACCCCAGATGCATAGGCAGGAGAACCGAGATTAGGCGGAGGGAGTGCTATTACCAGTGTATACAGCATTGGAGACCATCTTTAATGAAGGGGCTGGAGACCCAGGACTCAACCTCCAAATGGTTTTTGAAAAAGCAACAAGAAGATCTGAGATCTGTAAAACCTCCTTTGCGTGGGGAGATGAGAGAAGCTTTTCCTATTTCATTTAACAGAGTGAAAGGATGTGACCTATTCACTACCTGCACAGGGTGAACATTTCTGGTATTAGATCACTGTTCATTCCAGCAGAGAAAGGCATTACCTATTGCAGTAGCTGGAAACTAAAGCTGAACAATTTCATATAAGAAATAAAGCACACATTTTTAACACAGAGAGTAACAACCATTGGAACAACTTACTGAGGAATGTGTCAGCTTCTTAATCAGATCAGAAATCACCCTAAAGAACGTACCAAGGCTCTCCTACAGCCAGTGGGTCTGACCGAAAAGAAATGGGGAAGTAATTTCTACGGCCTGCATTATAGCACAAGTTGGACTACATGGTCGTAATCCTTCTTTCTTGTCCCCGGATCTGTAAGAGCAGGTGTAACAGCAGAAAAGCAAAGCATGGGGAGGAGGCCCAGCTTTCAAAACTTCAGGACAAGCTTAGCTTAGCTGTGCAACATACAATATGTTTCTAAGAACCACAGATGGGGGGGGGCATAAAGAAATGCTAAAGAGTGTAAGCATTATTAACGATGTTTTTCACAGAAGGGCATTTCAGGCAGAGCTCTGTGCTGGACAGGAAACCTCGCAGCCCCAGGTTCGGGCTCAGCAGCGCCAGCACACCCTGCAAAAGGCAGCTCCTGCCATCTAGCGGGGGCGAAGCCTCTGCCACTCTGCTCCCAGGAGCCCCTAGAATTGGAAATCAAATCGGATTTAACAAAATTCAGCGCTTTTTCCTTCTTCAGAGACCTTCTATCTGGAAATGCTTGTCAGCTGGGCCTTTCCACCCAGATGCATAAGAAAATATTCTCTCGTATTAGGCACCCTCCTACCAACACACATACAAAGTACGACATTGAGGGAGAAATGCCCTGTTTAAGACTTCTGTGAGACTTAACACAGCCCAGTGAGGCTTGAAAGGTAATACTGGGAATTTGGTGGCTGATCCTTAAAGCTAAGCTATTTATGCCTCTACGCCTAAGACTGTGGGAGCATTTATAACAAAATCCAATTTTGAAATGTTTGTGAAGTAGTTAATCTCTCAGCAACAAAATATTTTAAAGACTTTTCTTATACTCTACATATGCAAAATGTTATAAAGGCCAGTGAAAGAAACTGTCACTTTTTATACATTATTCTAATATATCTATAAAAAAATTATGAAGTAGCTCCTTTTAGTTTAAAAATCTTGATGTTTGAATAACAGCAATAATTTTTTCCTAAACATTTTAAATACACTTCGCCAAACTACCATGTTAGCAGCTTAATGTAGCTGAAGACATTTAGATCATTAATAGGATTTCAATGTACCGAACAAAATTGGATCACAGTCCATACCAGGTATTTTTCTATCACGGCAATAAATGGGCTTTGGGAATTTTAATCAGCATATTTGTCCAAAACAGTTTTAGGCTAGAAGTGCTTTCCTTCTTCCACAAGAAGTTAAAAATCGCCACACTACCCAACATCCCTTTCCTCGGCCTGCTTCTAACTCACTACACTTAAAGGGAGTTCTCCACGTTTAGTAGGTGCTGGATCATGGCAGCACACGCATCTTCACAGCAAAGTAAATGTTCCCTCATCCCTGCCTTCCTCTCCCCTCTCTCTGCCATGTCTGGATCAGATGCAGGTTGTTTTCCCCCACCTGCTCACTTCCTCCCCCCCGAAACTTGAGTTTCCTATCCCCAGCAAATGCAACTGCATGAGCCAATGAATCAAAAGTCACTGGTCTTGAGTAAGGGTTGAGCTGGGGAAGGAACAAGGACGCGTTAGGAGACACAGCACTCAGACATGTCCTCTTTCTTTATGAAATCAGTCTAAAACCTTTGTATCGACATCAGTCTGCGGGGGTGCTGAAACCACTGCTCACCACCCTAACTGTTGCTGCCACCTTGCTTTCCTCAGTCCCAGCCCACCCATCTACTGTCCCCTGTTTATACATGGATTACACGTTTCTATAGCACTTTTGTGCAGTGCCTGGCATAAGCAGTCCTGATGACTGTATTTTATAGCTGCTGTATAAACACAATTACACAAATACAACACAAAAGCTCTAGCATTTCTGAGGACATTTTTTCCTAACCCTGGTTTGCTTAGTGGATGCCTTGAAACAAGAGTATTTGCAGTTTTTATATAATGTAATAACAGCTACCCTTAGTAGTCCTCCAGAGGTCACATCTGTTCCTCTATCAGTATTCCCGTGATGATTCACCAAAGAAAACTAGTGAAGTGATGTACACCCAGCAAGTAACACCAATAAGTACAACAACCCGGTGAAAGCAATTTCAAGGCTACGGCAGAAACACGTTTCTTATCTCAGTGTGACCCTGCTATCAAGTCGGTCTTGTACTATTGCTTGGTTCTGAGATTCATGAAATGGATATTCCTCTTGGAGCAAGCCAAGGCCAGGAACAGGCAAACGKTCCAGCCAAGCGAGGCTTCCCGTACACCGTATGTTGGGAGGAATTCCCTTCATCTAACTCCAGCCATCTACAATACAGACTTCCAGACCTGCCCTGGTCATCTCTGCATATCCAGTGAAGAGAAACAGGCATTCAGACATATACCTTCGGGTGGCTTCACTGGTTACTTTGACTGCCTCTCCTTCAGCTATAAAGGAAACCTACGGCAACAGGCTCTGCTGTAGGTGTCTCATTCCAGTAACTTCCATCCGCAGGGACAGACTCAATTTCAGAGAAGTCACGCCATTAAGAGACAAAAGGTATGGGTGCAAAAGAAAAGGGGAAGGCAAAAGAGAGAGGAGAAGCCCCCTCTAACAAGTGCTGTCCAGGCTTGCACAGTGGGAAAGACTACAAAGGTTTGTAAATGCAGTAAGTGCTGATGGGAAAGGTGTGAAAGAGTGAAACACTGAAGCGATCCAAACAGAAATTATCAATAGATAATTAGATAAATCATATAATAGATAAATCATATCAACAGACAAAGGAACATGCTATGATCATAGTACTAAACACAGAAATATAATCCTGATATCAAAGGGAAAACTGCTGTGTTAGAAATGAGATCCCACTGGTGGATGAAACACAAAGCATGGGCTTGGGCTATTCCATGCATGAGTTCCCTAAGAAAATAAAGAGCTGAAAGGTACTGAGAAGAGGTGCGAAGTCTGAACCATATGACACCAAACCACCAGTACAGCTGTCTGACCTTTGCTGTGCACTACACAGGGACCAGAGGACATGGAGCTCTTCTTCCATCTTCTCTTCTGCACACTCCACTCCAACCCTGCCCCCCATCACCTTCTTCCTCTCCTTCAGCTTTTCTTTTGATCCTGTCACCAGATGCACTACAGGGCACAAACAGAAGGCAGCAAGAAGGCACAAATAGCTCTGCTCAGCCTGGGATTTGTCCAAGAGAGGAAGCTAACCACAGGAGCTAAGAATGTCCCAAATCAGGGAAATGAGCCAGCCTCCACCACCACCTATCGTAGCTGATCTGCAGGACCACAGCATTCAGCTGTGACTGACGAGTGTCCCTGCTTCCTGAGAATATCATCGAAAAGCTGTAATTCTTCTAGCTTCTTATCCTTTTTTTTATCCCTTTGGCCATGCTTGCTTTATTGCAGCTCTTGAAGGTAACTATCACTGGAAACTTAGAATGAAACAGAACTAACTCCATCTTCCTTGCTAAAATAGTTACCATAATAGATGAAGAGGCTTCAGCAAATATCCTTCCTCAGAGGAAAGGGGAGTAATTTGGTATATCTGAAGACTGTCTGCACTTCTATTCCAACACAGTTGCAAAGTACTCCATCTTGTCCAGCTCTTTTTCTTTTCTGTATCTCAGCTGTCTCAGCTCTTCCCTACTCACTCCATACATTTTTCAGGTCTTTGCTCTGCTGACAAAGGACAACATCTCAAAATCCCAAGCCTGTGTCTGATGCACAGCCTGTGGGAGTATGAGACAACTCCACAAGCTGCTCAGTGTGCTGCCCGGCCACTCCTCAGTGCTTGTGCTTTGCTCCTTTCCTCTTGGCTCAGCAGTGTTTCTTTTTCCTGGCCAGCCCACCTGACCTTGTATCAGCTTCCTGGCTCCTTGTCTTGGAGCTTATCTTAAATCAGAGGTTCCTCCACTTCCCGACATTCAGCCCAGGGCCTTCATCATGCACCTGCCTTTGATTTGACATGCCTTTGGCTCCTTGAACTGCCTCTTGCTCAGACCTCAGGCTCTCATTTTGCCCTTGGCTCTATTTGGCCTCTGGTTCCAAACCTCCTCCTGCTCAGCCCCTAAGCTTTGATCCCAGCTGCCTGCAGCTCAGGTTTTTGTTTGTTTGGTTGGCTGGTTTTTAAATCAGGCCTCACACTGATGCAGAATAGCTCTCTGCCTTTACGGTACCAGTAAGCCAACCCCAACCTGCCCTTCATGATGAAGAACAAGTCTTCCAGGAAGCCACCTTTCTGTTCTGTTTCTGGTTTTCTTTTGAGCTTCCTGAAAGTGAAGAAAATCCTTACAACTATAAAATTAAACAAGGGGGAAACAGTTGAGGAGCTTTAAAAAAAGTGAACCGGGACTATTAAGAGACTTTTTAAGAAAAAATTGTTCAGGGAAGTAACAATGGAAAGTCTGTGAATGGTTACTAAGGGAGATGGACCTGGCACTGCAATAGTTGATACGGATATGCCAAGCAGAAGAATAAACAGAAATACAAAAAAAAGCCCTAGAGAAAGGCACAAGGCGTACGGCTCTGAGCACCATTGCTAAATCAGCAGAAGAGTTCACACAAATTCAATTAGCAAAGACAGAAGCATGAAAAGCTGGACAGAGTGTCAATCAGCACATGAAACAGCCAGCGTTAAGACCAAATGTATTAAACCCATCTAACCGCAATGTGAAACATGTGGGAGCAAAAGAAAAGCATGCATGATAAGAGCAGAAAGTGAGAATTACTACTAAAGGAGAAAAAAATGCTCTGAAATGCTTAAAAGAGGAACCCAGCAGCAGAGGCATACAGGTGAGTGAGCCATATAAGGCGTACCCTGGAGTACATTATAATCCATTCCAGTTACACAAACTGAAAGAGAAAGATCTGGGGAACACTTAAACAGCAAAATAATTTTAGTACCAGGAACCACACACTAGCACTTCCCTAAAGAAGGAAAATGGTAAAATGGAATTTGTTATGACACCCAGACAGAAGTCTTGGATCTATAAATATCAGGTAAATTGTATCATCAAATGGGCATGTACCAGGAGCAATGAACAAAGAAAGGGAAAAAAATATTTCAGTTGTGTCCAATGAAAACATATTCACAGAAGATGGTGCTGCTCAATAACACATAGGGTATGGCCAGAAGAGGATGGAAAACTGGCAGTATGTGGTGCACACAAGCCTCAAAAGCTGTAAGATAAAGGCTCCGAACATAACAGTGCAAAGTTGGCTACTCCTTGGAACGATACTAGTAGCAATGGAGATGGCTTGCAAGGTGGCACTTCTGCAGAGAAGGAACTAGCAGTAAGAGCGGATACAAGCTGAACATAGCTGCTGCAAAGGGGAAAGAACTATCTGTTCCCTATGTTCACAGTGGATAAGACAAGGAGGCCTGAAGCTGTAGCTAAGTTCAGTTAGACATTTTGAAAAAACCTTTCCAGTAGTAAGGCTAGTGAAAAAAGAATATATTATCTGCAAAGTGCTGGAGTCATTGTCATTGTCTAATCTATTCTTAGAGATGCCACACACCTATCGAGAACAACACAGCTAGAGATGATCCTGCCACGTGACAGGACCAGATGACACTGAGACCCCTCCTCGTTCTATGCTGCTGATTCCTAAAGTGGAAGGAGCAAGCAGCAGAAGTATCTGTTCTTATATTATAACAAAATAAGGAGACAGAGCAGAGTAGGAACCCAAGGAAACAGACAAAGAAAAAAATCAGAAAAAAAAACCCTACTTGCAAGGAGTTTTATCTATTCACTGTCTGACATGTCCAGAGCCAAGCTGTTCAGTAAACGGGACGTCTCAGCACAAACCTCAACACGTTCATCTCCAGGCACACCCACGTCAGAAGGACAGAGATAGCTAGCAAGAGAACTGGACTTCAGGGGAGCAACCACACCAGGAACTAAACAAAGCCAGAAGTCTGTGACAAACAACGGGATTATCACACATCGGAGGTACACCGGTCTCCAGAGGAACCTTGGCCACACAATTGTGCAAAACGCACAAGAATGGGTTTGAAACACCCTCCACCACAGGCTTTGCTACAGACATGTTGCACGCTCCGTGCTACAGGGACAGACCGTGGTTACAACTTCTGCTTGTTGCTCTGCTTAGGCAGTTAAGAGATTACACACAAACAATACTTTTCCAGCAGCATTTCACATAGCACTGATAGCTTGCAAACTTGGCAGTGTTAATGCATTAGTTCCCCTTTTTATTCTACTTCTGCCAAAGTCATATCAAGTTAGTGTCCATTACAAAATGTATTTCTCTCATTCTTATCCATAATAGCTCACATCAAAATATATTATGGCTACGTTAAAAGCAACCTGAAATGTGGTCAAATCAGTCATAGTGCATATTACTTGTTAGGTTTAATTCAGGGCAGATAGGGCAGGATAGTGTAAGTGGCCCTGGAAGGACAGTGAAGCCATGCTATCTGTGCACTCTTGAAGTAGTCTGTTTATCAAGAGAACCTCTGCACATTGGGTAACAAGCAAACAAAATAGCATAATTGTCAGAAAAACAAAGCTCTCCACAAGAATGAGTAACAGATCTTTGCTGACAGCGCAGTGGGACAGACTCCCATTAGGCACAAATTAGTATCTTCTCAGCTCTTGTTGACGTTTTTTCCAGTGGCTACAGAGCTGGACCGGTAACTTTAAACATGGCTGTTGATTTTGAAAAAAGAACAAGGCACCACTTCAAATCAGCTAGTCCAGCAGCAGCATCCATCTTTCCTGAAGGGTTTACAACAGAAGCACATTTCTGAAAACCTTATTTAAAAAAAAAGTGAACTCAAATGGTCTGATGTTATGGCCAAATGATCACCAACAGTCTCAGCATTCAGTCCAGAAAGCCTTCTTAGAAGGCAACACAAAACCAGACCCACTTCTCTTTTCATCATTCCATATGTGCACCTACTGTAGAATATTCTAAAGAACAGCATTTTAGGACAGTGGTTAACACAGTCTGTGTCACTCGAGTTTTCAATCCATTATCTGCCTGAATATCTCTTCAGTCATGAATAAAACTTCCTTAAAAAGGGCAAATCTTTCACAGCAAAACAAATTAGTTTCACAAACACATTTGCATTCCAACCAAAATGAATAAATAAGCCTGAATGCAAGATGAACACAAAAGAATTCACTGTTAATAAAAAGAGCAAAACTCACGTACACCAGATAATAAATTCCATACATCCGCTGCTGCATAGTACTGCCTGTGAAGACCTATTATCATGTCTGCCTAGTGATTTACAACAGTCAAAACCTTGCATTAAGATTTTCACTTACCATAGCTGACACACTGCTTTTAAATGCCTGGAACTGCTTTATTAAAGAATGTTCACAGAGTAATCTCACTTGCTATTTTACATGAAGCAGAGAAAATGATAAAATAAATACATGGTTACATGCTGCAACAAGATAACATACTGGTAACAAACAGAAGTTTGGCTTCCAGTGTGATCTCTCCTTGTCAAAAGATTTCATTTCATAAAATTCCTGACAAGTATTCCAGCTGCAGAGAGGAGGCTAAAAGACCGATTTGAAAAGCATTGCAGAGGGTATTTGCAGTCTAATCAAAATTTCATTGGTGCCAAACTCTCCAGGTGTCACAGATTCTGACTCAAACCTGTTACCTTTTATGGCACTGTCCCAGATCTGACTTCAGAGAATAATATTCAAGTCTTATTTCAAAGTGAACCTGTAAATTAGAATGACATTTTTCCACATAAATATATAGTCCAAACAAACTTCCTTCAAAAAGATTCTCTTCACACTGGTTCCTCTTCTCACTGCTTTTAGTTAGGTACTATTAGACATTGCCAAACCTATTCTATCTATCCATGAATCTATGAATCCATGAGTAATTACTTTAGGAGGAATAGTGAGAAGTAGTCATATGGCCTTGGCTTAGTATTCATTTTGGAGGCTGTGACATTATGTATATGAAATCAAATTTCTACATTCCTTTGCGGAGACCTTGTTTTCTGGAGCCAGCATAGAATGGCGTGGAACTACTACAAATGTGAATCTCACATCCAGGAAATCTATTAGAAGAATAAACCATTGTGAAAATATAGCAGTGAGAGGGAACCATAAGAACTAAGGGCTTACTGGAAACTTCAAATTTTAATGATAGTTCTTTTAAGAGCAGGAAGAGCACTCAAAAAGCAGCAGAAAGCTGAAGAGCAGGACTGCAGAGGAAGACACTATGCAGACAATCCTGGTAATGGAGAGGGACTTGGAACTGCAAGTATTGTTTTCCAAAATGAAAGTGCCCAGGTCACCAAGCCAGATTTGTTCGATCAGGGCAGCTCTGAAACATCAAGTTTTGTTTCAGACAGAACTACAAGGAAGGCTTAGAGCACAAATAACATGCAGAATGGAAAGACGACATTTACACACACAACATGAAATAGATGGATGGTGCAATGTGGACATAGACATATCATCTTCGGTGGAAACAGGATGTGTTTAAAAACTGCAGTTTATCAGTGTGCACCTTGCTTAAAGGCAGAGAGACCATATATCTGGTGGCTTATTTGCCAAACTACAGAGATCTCAAAGAATCAAGGAATGAAACTGAAGAAGCAGAAAATGGGAAAGAGAAATAACAATAGTGGAAAGGAATGTGCCAGCATAGGGATTGCTGCAGAACCACCACTGAGATGCCAAAAGGTACATGAGGAAGTAGAAAGAAGTTACAGGCATGCAGAGAAGGATCTCAGCAAGCATTCTGCTGAAGCTTCATGATGTAAACCTCAGCCAGGGCTAAGAGATCAAACGTGAAGGATAAGCCCTTGTCAGGGTCTGAGTGCACTACTAGGCTCTGCAGCTCTCCCCACCCCACCACCCCACGGTTTGGCTGTCTATGCTTGAGGCCAGCCCTGACTCAGCACAGCTGCAACCTGAGATCAGAGTGCTGAAAAAGAGAGAACAACCTGTGAGACACTTTCCTGGAGGCTCTCCTCTCTGCCTGGGAGCTGCCCTGAGGCTCAGGCCCTCACCCCTAGCCCTCACTTGAGCTATGCTTCAGCAATGCTGGTGCCTGGCCATGTCTCTCACTGATCACGACCCACAACCTCAACTTCCCGACTTTACTCTGTAGCCTTGTCACTACAGACTTGGCTAGGGAACTGGACCATGCTGACCCCGGTTACCATGACAGGACCTGCCCTGTTGCTTACCGTGGGACTGTGCCCTTGGGGGCAAGGCTACTGCCTCTGCCGGCCCCATGTGTCACCCTCGGCTCCCAGATCCCCCTCCCTTGTAGGGGGAGCATATTTTTGATAAATAAAGGAAAAGGTCTCCTCAAAAAGGTCTTCCTTAAGTCCAGACATTTCACAACATCRAGCCCCTGCAATTTAACACTTTCAGATTCTTCTTATAGTACACACAAAGAAGGAAATGACTACAGGCTTGAAAAGAGGAACCCAGGAGAGAAAAAAGGACTCAGTTAATTTTAGTGAAGAATTAGAAATATAAACAATCTGGGGAAGAATATGCTATAGCCTTGGACTCCCTAAGGGGGGATGAGACATGGTGGTCATTGTAACACTGCAAATCATAGTTTTTCTTGGAGTTTCATTTCTTGGAAGTGTTTGTTTCCATTACTTCATTTTATTTTTAAAACTGTAATTCATGAGGAAAACAATGTTAACCCAAAGTAGGAAAACCCACAGCTATTTAAATCTCCTCCTATTTAAATCTCGGGACCTCCATGTCCCGAGGCAGCGTCCAGGCACGCTGCCGTTCCCTCCTGCCCGGAGGAGTGCTCTCCTTCCCCACTGCCCGGCCCCGGGTGCACAGACAGCAGAGTGCACGCGAGTCACTCCCAGTGAGCAACTCCTCGGCTCTCTGTCAGCGGCTGTGTAGCGCAGCAGTCGCCATCGTGCCGAACCCAGTCTTTCTCAGAAGGTGCAGTGTCTGACAGCTACAGTCACAGGTCTAAACAAGCTGGTCACTGGAATGACCCCATTTCATTTAGATCAAACAAACTATGCAGACTACTAGAAATCACAAGGTCATGACCAAGCCTCAAGACTGGGATCCAGCATTGGATTTTTCTGCCCTTTCAAACACTCAGGAGCCCAGCGGATGCCTCTTGCCAGGGAGCAGGAGCAGTACATTGCAGTTCACATTATATAAAGTGCTCTGGAGGACAGATGGCCACAGAAAAATTCCAAGGCCGGTGCCTGCACATCACCCCTTTTGCATGGCAATGAACAACAGGGACCCCCCGTTTGCACTGGGGAAATGGAGGGTTTCACCAAACTGCATGCATGATCAGACTGGGCTGTCCTGCTAAAAGAGCATCCTCAGAGAGCTTTCTCCAGTTGCAGACTTTGCTTTGGATCCAACCTGAGACACTTGTGTCCCGCTCTCAACAGAAGAGGCTCATCCTTGTGAAAATTAAAACCTATAACGGCTGTCACATTCAGGTATACAAGCACAGGAACAACCAAAAATCATCTGATGCTTTTGCAAGTTTTGGGCAACAATTATTCTGTATATTTAAAATATGTTGTGCAGCAGAGCTTCACAATTTTTGGATGTCAGTGCAGTTTGTCTGCCAATCACAGTCAATGTGTGAAAAGCTGCGTAAATGCTGAGTTTAGAATATTCCACAGATTTTAAGGACTGCTTGGAATACCAAAATGGCAAAAGAAACACAAAACAATCATCCCACTAAAATAAATAAGACTTCAATACTAATGCTTTGCTCCAAGGTAGGATTCATCCCAACTAACATTCACACTTAATTGCTTTAGATGCTTACAGACAGGTGGAGTAACACTCTCCCTTTGGACATGCCTGTTCCTTATTCTAGTGACACTGAAGCCCTGGACTACAGACCAACTTTTAGACAGTTCAGGGAAAGGACTTCTATCTTTCATTAGAGTGTTATCAGTGGTTAAACTTATGCTTACCTATGCTGAGTAGTCCTACTAATTACTCATGGTCATAAAACTGAACAGACATATATTTGTCTGGACTGGGTATTAATTCTGGCTGGTGTTGAGAAAACCAGCTGGTAAATGAGTTCTGTAGAAAATCATCACGTAATACAAAGCTCTTCTCATCTGGGAAAGAAGTAAGAGAAAAATTCCCTAGTTTTGAAAAATGGAGTACAAGATAATGCAGAGCTTTCCCAGGAAGAACCCCTCYCCAGCTCACAGAGCTTTCCCAGGAAGAACCCCTCCCCAGCTCACAGAGCATATACAACCTTTGCGAGCAAGCGAGCCTGATCAGTCCAACAGCATTCAAGGACTATAACAGCAAGTGGGGAGGAAATGCAGAACTTACATCACTATGCCTCTTTCTGACAGTTTTAAGGACATTTTCAAGTGTTGTTTCTGGAGGTGTGTGAGCAGTTGAAGCACTTCAGGCAAACCCTCAGGCTGGAGGGAATCCTCAGTCACAGTGAGCAGGCTGTGGAAAAGCTTCACCACCTGCTCCGCTGCCTAAGGCAAACTTCTTCATTTACAGAAGCAATCTCCCCTCTGAGCCTGGCACTGACAATGCTGAGCCACTGCGGGACTGGGTGTTCTTTGGCCACAAAGAAGGATGATCAGCCATGTACTTTCCAAGACAGCAGGTGGAAAGGCACTAGCTTAACTAGATGATATCCAGTTATCACTGTTCTTCTGGTAGCTACAGCAAGTGACTGGCATAGGTTATTGCTTCCCTAGTGCTATAGCTGACATACTTTTTTTTATTACTATTATTTTATGAATGGTAATGAAAACAAAACCCAAAGACAGATGCATGAACACAACAGCAATTCATTGCCTGAGCAACAAAATCACTAGATAAAAGGTGCACAAATGAAATGTTATCAGTACAAATAAAAGACCAGAAAATGAGGAAAACAGGTTGTCTGCCAGTGCATGCCCGTCAGGCTCTGGCTTTGTGTTCACTGGTGCCATGGAGAACAATCATGCTATACAACGAAATGTCTTACCAATGGGGCCACTTAACCCAGAAATTTCACAACGAGACATACGTCAGTAATTCCAGCAATAAACATGGTCCTCCCAGTACCACTGCAACATTCATGCAAACACACACACCCGGGAACAGCACTGGCACGCTAGAAATGTACAAGTTGCCAACCATTACATTAAAAATATCATGACGATTGCAGAGCGAAACACTTAAAAATTAAACAAATGCCAGAGTGTGACTGCCATGATGGTATGTGCTTACACATTGTTATTCTCCCTGAGACTTCAGTTTCATTCAAAGATTAACAAAGGAGACACATCACAGAATGAACAAGACACACAAGAGCTGCTGAATTGGTAGAAACGCTACCCACTACTACTTCTCAGATTTCTTCAAACTCTGGCCACATGCCTTATTTAATGCCCAGTATCTAAGCTGTTAAAGAATATTGGACTGGGGCTGCCCAGAGTTAGCCGCTTAGCACAACTTATATAAAACTTACTTAACATGAGTGGCTAAATTTGTCGAAGCCTTAGGCCGCACTCAGATATCATGAGGAACTTGCACCTAGTTCAGTAAAGGAGGGCCCCAGGGCCAGTTCAGGCTGGAGATAAGGAAGCTACAAGCAGTCTGTATTCCTGTGTCTCTCACTCCGAAAGGGAGGATGTCAAGACTGAAATAAGGCCTGTGCAGGGCATCAGGACCTTGAGAAACAAAGCCTCCTCTCACTGCTGGGGCAGCGTTAATTATTGTGCTCTGCAATTATCTCCTCCGGACCTTGAGGGACAATGATGGGACCCAATAAGGAACGGGCAGACCCCAGACCTGAATATTACTTTTGGTCCAAGTTACCGCGCAAAGGGTGGAGAACTTAGATTGTAAAGTTATAATTGCCCGGGGGTTTATTTGTTCGGGGTCCCTCTCCAGAGGCACCCAGCTCGAGCTGTCCTTTGCTGCTGTACTACTTATAGTAAATGAGTTTGTGATACTTCGCATCCGAGACTCTGCTTCGGGAAACCTAGGGTCAGAGACCTTCTTTAACATAAGCCATAAGGGATTCGTTTCTACTTTTTTCCAATACTAGTCATTGTTATTACATCCAATGCAATTAAAAACTTATCCATCTCCAAAATTTCCTTTTAGGTCCTCAAAAAGCTACAAAAAAGCCTCATCATCCCTACTTTGCAAGGAAGAAGAGAGAGAGAGAGAAGGGCAAACTGCTGTGGCCAAGACCAGAGTGGTGCAGGAGCAAAGGCGGAATTAGCAGCGAGCCTGAATGAACACGTAGCCACATTTCAGTTACCCCAGATCCCAGCACCCCTGCAGCTTTGCTGTCTGCAGTTGCCTTCAGCAGATCTCAGAAGTATTTGGGACTTTTAATAATCAGGCTCCCAGAAAACTGAATATTCCCTGTAAGACTGCCCATGAAAATACTGCTTTATTATGCTGAGCTCTGTCAAAAGCAGAGAGGAGGCAGCACAAAGTTCTCCCAGGAAACATGCACCTGCCTAACCACAAGATCATTTTTCTCTTCTAGGACTCCATTAGTTCACTGAACACCTTCCAACTTTCTGGAAACAGAAGCAAGCTGAGGCAAAGATCCTACAGCTTACAGCCTTATTGTAACTGATTCATTGACTGCACCAAGATCAGCCTAGAAAGGCGACAGGAAAGCAAAACATAGGATAGAGATCCAAGATACAATATTGTCACCCAGTAATTTGCAGCAGAAATCAAACAAATTAATGCTTTAACCATGTTTAATGGGGTTTATTCTATATTTTCTAGATTTTAAAGCCAGCAATAAACCATCCTTTATATCCATATATGTATACATACACAATTGTATGAATATTTACTTCTGTACCCTCAAACACAGGAAGCTGTATTTTTTTCAGCCACACAAGTAACTGATTTAAGATCTCAAAAATCTAAAGGATAGACTGTATGATAAAAAGTATAGAAAATTAAGACAACAATTAATTTTCTCCCAGAAATGGTAGTATGCCTTTCATATTAAAAAAAAGGGAGAGGGGGAGGAAGGGAAAGAAGTGCTGTTAGGGTAATGCCAGTAGGTTACATAACATTTAGCTACACAGATGTGTAGATATGATAAATCTAATTACCAAGGCACCAGAAAAATAGCTCCAGAAAGGAAAGTAACAATAAAAGACTAAGCTTCTTTGCAGAGCTTCACAGTAATTATAGGAATCAGAATGGAAACCCTGAGGGCTAGAAGACATTTCTTTAATTATCAATAGTAATCTATCTTGGCTAAATAGGATACAGTAAAAGAAATTTAATTTTAAACAAGCTCCCTCACTTTGCCCTATTTCTCCCATTGGAGCCTTCTTTTGGGAACACAGAACATTTGGCATTCTCTCATAGGTGTTGCAGATAATAACAGAATCTGCACTGTCTCCTTGGTCTTTCATGTGTTAGGCATCTCTCCAGGACAAAAACATTATACAAATGACTGACTGCCAGACTGCAATAAGGCCAAACCTCTCAGAGGACTCCAGACATTTATTCTTACACTCCTATACTTATTATTATATGACAACATAGAATTGCTTCAGCGATCACAAAATCTGTTACTACCTAGTTAAAAGGACCCCAAACAAAAGAGAAACCCATTTCCGTAGAAAAAAAAGATGTAAAAAAGCACACGCATCTGAGCCAAACACCATGCAAACTTTTTCACAGTTCAACAACACATGTACAGATCTGGCACTGAGGTTACTGGACTTTACACGCACTCTAGGATCCAGACTTTTGGCTTGCTTTTTGCAAAGCCAAAATAGCTTACAAGAGACCACAGGAGACTAGATAGGAGGAGTACATTTAGGAATTTTTCAGGCATGCATGGCATTTCTTTCCATACAGGTGCCTAGGATCATGGTGGTCTATGGATCAGCTCTAAAGGGTACATAACTAACCAAAGCAGGTCTATTGGTCAAGTACCTTACCTAAGTGAGCAGTCTCTTAAGTTCATCAGTGTGGTCTGCACCTCCACCGGAAACCAGAGACATGAGTCCGAAAAAAACTATCTTGGAAATCCCTTTATAGTGCCATGATGATCTGTCCCGCAATGAATCCTTTTTCCAGAGAAACTTCTACCAGCATCGGCAAAGTCTGCCCAAAGAGAACCAACTGCAGGGTCACAACTTCAATTTTCAGGTCTTTTCTTGCAATTGCTGAGATTTAATTGGTGGTATTCTAATTAGGAAAATATATACGTCTCTTTTTGTGCCTAAAGTAGAAAGACCCCGTAAGGCTATCAGTAGTTTTCACCTTGGAGGCGTGGCCTTGAGCTAAAGAATTTCTCACCTCCAGATTATCTTGCTCCACTGCAAGAGTCAGCTCTCCTGCGTACACAGCTGCTATTCCAACTACAGGCACAACCTAAGTCACTCAACCCAGATAAAATCAGCAAATCATTCCGCTCATTCTTTTTAGTTTAACAGCTTTCTGGGCCTAGTCTGGATTATTCCTTCTTCTCTATATAATAACCAGTTCTCTCCTTTTTCTTCTCTATATAATCAACCCATTCTCTCCTTTATAGAATTAAAAAAAAAATCAGAAAATAAGCTTAAAAATTATTCAAGACATGTTATTTAGGAAGCTCCACTAGTCTTTGTTAGTATTTACAAAAGCTGACTTGCTTTGCCCTATTAACTACATCTATAATATGTAGGAGCATCTAGAGATTTCTAAACTAACTGCCCAAATCTTACAAACTTATCTTTTACTAAGAAGAAGGAACTACCACTCAACTTCCTGTGGATCCTACTGTTTTTTCTGAAAGGAAGAAAAAGTATGACGACTTCTGCTAATAACTGGATGAAAGCAGATTTCCTTTGCTTTTGATTACTTTTAGGGAAAAGCTCATCTAATAAGTATTTAAGGAACTATAGTAGCAATAAAATATTCTTAGGGATAAGGAGTAAGCTGTAGGTTGTACAGGTTGTGTGCTTTTTAAGAGGAGCCAAATCAGTACAGCGCAATATGCAATACAAACCATTAGGAGATGATATTGTTATAGTGTATTAAATAGGTTGCTCTATGCATTTACCAGTGTTGTGCTCAGTTAGACCAAGCCAGCTGTTTGGACAGTCTATCATATACAGACCACAATCAGACACGTAAAAACATAAAATGTAAGCATAACCTTTTCTTGCCATTCCTGTTTCAACTTTTTAAAGCCCTTCTTTCATTTTCCCCATTGCTTTCTTTAACCTTCCCCCCATTCAGCGCTACCAGCTTAGTTATTTCACCCAGAGATCCTGGCTCTGCAGGCAATCACATAATGAACAGTACAGGGAGCCAAGGCTCCCTGGACTGCAGAATCCAGAAGAGCTCGCTTTGATTGTGGAGATCTGCAACAAAGCATCCTCTCCTAAAACTCTTGTGCTGGGCCTCTCATTTTTAATGTCTATATGCTACTATATAATAGGCAGTACTTGCCCAGGTCATTAGCTCACAGATTCCTGCCTCTGTAGTATATACAGTTTGTCTTCACTGACCATAGAAGTAACTCAGATACGTGAGAGCTACTCACCAAGAGACTTCAAGGCCAAATAGTCTATTCTTGCAAAATAAGTGTCTCACTATTTCCTGTGTAACTGATGACCCCGCTCCCCAGGTACCTACCTTCGATTCTTAGCATTGACAACTCTGCATCTGGATGTTTATTTTTCCTCTGTGTACGAATTCTTAGAAATTTAGGGTAGAAGCAAGCACAGGATCGTTGTCTGCTATATAATCTGGGCCATTAATTAGCACACACATTTCCTGTAAGAAGCCCAAAAACTTCAGTTACAAAAAAAAGTTGTTACAAAATACTAAACAGAACACCAAAATACCCAGCAGAAGTAGAAAGCAGATTTTTTTTAGGTAGCTACTATGTGCTAACAGGCATTTGATCAGTTTTAGTGAACACCAACATAGTTTCTTATCCAAAACTGCATTTCCAAGCCCACCTGCTTAGGCTAATCTAAATGCCAGAAACACCTGATTTTACAAGATATTCCCTGTGCTTTCTCATTAGTTAGGTGAGCCAGGCCTGCTGAGGAAAAGTGCTAATTTCTGTTATATGCACTATGCAAATAACTTTCCTCCTTTCCCATTTGAAGCATGAAAATCTACCATTTAACCTTTTATTAAGGCACAGACAATAGCGTGTCTAACTTTCAGAGCCCTAAGAAATTGCACACCCCAGTTAAGCTAATGGTTATAGACTGAACTTATTGCTATTTTTGGAAATGTAAACATAGTTACAGCTCAGTGTCACTGTGCAAGCTAATGCCTAGAAGCGGATAAAACTTGTGAAACTGCTAACATCTGATATTTAGCTTATTATACTCTTTTTATTTCCCTGCTTTTAATTTACCTGCAGGTGGGAGCAGGGAACACAGCCCGGCGCCTCTGCCTAGCCAGACCCGCGGGGCTCTGCTCAGCCCCCGCGACCTGAGTGAGTTTTGTGAAGGACGGGGCTCCCTCTCTCGACTCCGGCGGCCTCTTCCAAGCCGCCGGGGCTGACTGGTGAAGCGGTCACGGGTCTGTCGCCTCTGCCTCACCGGCTCGCTCAGCTAACACTGATTATTACTGTAAGAGTCATTTATTTTCCTAACAGTCGCAGTTTGCTCCTTGGCAGAGCGGCTGACCGGCAGCGAAAACACCTTCGCGGCGGCAGCGCTACGGCAGCAACAGCTCTGCCGCGCTCCCCGCCGGCCGCGGTAACCCCAGGCCGGGCCGGGCCGGGCCGGGCCCCATGAGCCGCTTCCCGGGCCGCCTCCCCGCCGCATTCCCCTCAGCGCCAACGGCTCTAACGGCTCCACCGCCGCGCGCTCCCCTCAGCACTAACGGCTCCGCCACTGCGCGTGCTGCCCTTCGCGCTGGGGGCGGGGCGAAGCGCGCGGGCCGCCCCGCCCCGTGCGGGCGGGGGAGAGGGAGGGAGCTCCGCACTGCCCCACCCACAGTATCGCCTCCGCAACTTCCGGGCGCCGGCACCAAACCCCGCTCAGGCCTCCCGCCTCGCTGCGACGTCAGCGCTGACGCCACCGGCGCTCGCTGCCAATCCGCGCGCGGCGGCCGCGCTCAAATCTTGTAGCCGCTGTGTGGCGGGAGCGCGCGCGGCGCTGAGGCGGCGGCGCTGAGGCGGGGGG